>ML780171.1:81018-100320 GCA_009831015.1 Picea engelmannii | reverse complement strand
TTTTCTCTTCATAAAGGGAAAAGAGGTTACAAAAACATGGGATCACATCCTAAACAAGTGGATCTACAACCAACAAAATCCTAGATCCTAAAGATGTGGATCTTCTCCACCAAATATTGGATTTGATCTAAGATAATTTGGAGAAAATAATTGTAACATCTTTCATGAGATCCATGTGCTCAAATAGTAATTTAGGAAATCACAATATCTATTCTGAATAATCATTAAAACATGGAAAATCAACCACTTTAGTGTAAGTATTGCACATGAAGCTCATGTAAGGTAGAAATGAACAATTAAAGTAATAGAAGTGATGAAGGGAATGGATATTAAAGGGTGAAGTGAATGAAATATGACTAAATGGAATCATATAATGTGTTATTTATGAGGCCCAACATCTCCCTCACACTTAAGTCATTTCATGTCCTCATGCAATCAAATATACATAGGAGGTAGTGACTAGGTATATATCATACAAGATCTACTTAGCTTTTTCAAATTCATTGATGCCATAGGGAAATGGATAATGATGGATAGATAATGAAATGTAAAGCGTAATGAAATGGAGTGTAAGAGAATGAAGGGATGAAAAATATGGAAAGCTTCATGTGCATCAATTCCCAAGTTTAATAACTATCTAGAAATATAAATTGCTTTACCCAACTTTACTTCTCTTGGTGGATGCTGGTATGAGAGACAAATGTTGAACTTTGGCTGGCTTGATGAAGAATTTTGATAATACTAATGATGTTGAAGAGTACTTTTGTTGAAGAAGATAATTGATGTTGATGGTCAAATTGAATTTGAATTTTCTCATTGTTATTGAACTTGTAGCTGCAGAAATGCTTGAAAAATTGAAAATTGAAAAAGGATGAAAATCATGGCTATAAGTGGATGAGCATCTTCTACTTATTTGAAATCATCTACAAGTGCTGATATGTGTAATTTTTAAACCTGCCAAGTAAAGAAATGCATATAGATTCTTAAGCAAAACAGAAATTAATCAATGGTTCATTCACATAGTACACAGAGATTTATACCGGAAACCCTCAACCGAGGAAAACCTTTATTATATTCATTATATCGAATTTTACCATTCACCATACAATATATACAATGTTTTTAGGTATTCCTTAGATACCAAAACCCTAATCCCTTAATCCAGGATTAATTTAGAAAACCGCTAAAAATAGCAAAAACCGTCCAACAGTTTTCGAACCTGACGCGCCCTCACACATGCCCTCACACACACATGCAAAGAATATAACATATACCCAAAAATATGGTTCAATTCTACAAATCAACTACAAAAAGCTGGTTGTAGTTGTTTTACAAAAATGTTGATAATTTTATAAAATCATTTTTAAATCAAACTAGTGCATCCCCTTTTCATACATTTTTATCAAATTATTCTCCCCCCTCACTCAATTTGATGTATGGGGCACAAAATCCATGTCGTATATTCATTTACAAATGAAGCTGCAAAACTACCTCTGCAAATAGTCACCTACAGGAAATTCTACAAACTTTATAAAAGTCTACTTCAAAGATGTACCTGTAAATTATTGATGATTTTTCTCGTGCCTTACTCAATTTTTAAGTTTTTATACAAAATCCATATTTCATAAAATTTTATTTCATCCTCATCTCGGTGCAATATCTATTCAAAAGGTGCCTTTGAGAATAAAAATCTAGTTGTAATAGCCTTTCTATAGCTGCAAAAAATCATTGTAATTTTTTAAAGAAAGAGAAAAAATGAGTTTAAAAAACATAGTGAATCAGAGAATAAGGTTATATTTTGCAGTGTTGAATGGAAATGACATCTACATCTCTACCCCTCCCCCACACTTAATACCTGCATGTCCTCATGCACATGAAGTAGGGGAAAATATTATGGAGATTCTAATACCTTTCATTTGTGTCTAATGAGAAAATTCACACATGATCCCTATACTTGAACCAATATTGGAAGAGATATGAAGTCATTCTTAAAAGGAATGAATGTTGCATCTTGACCAAATTTGCAAATGTTATAAGAATAGTATCTCCAATGAAAGGTCCAAGGCAAAACATAAGTGAAACTTGGAAGCATAATCAAGGCCATTAGATTGTAGCAGCAATGAAAATATTTCTCATACCCTCTTTTTCTCCAACTTTGTCCCTACATTACTGAATCAATTCTTTGAGATCGCTAGGCTAATTCTTTGGCTTGAATTTGATTCTTGGTCTTCTATCCTCATTTTGGGTTAAAAGGAGGGGTTCCTCCATATTGAATTTGTGAAGATAATTTATTTCTGTTTCAATGTCAAGAGTAACTCTCACTATCTTCAAATGTTGTAAACTCTCTTTATTTTGTAGGTAACTACCCAAATCTCCATTTGAGAGATACTCTGCAATGTTTATGATAGGAATATTTTGTTAGAAATAATAGGTGTGCTCGTTTAACCATAGACAATATACAAATATTGCCACCCAACCATAGGTTGAAGCCACCCCTGAGCACCTTAACCTTAACAGAGAACAATTCTGGAAGAAAACCCTAGGCCTAATGGCCAATAAATGTAGCATACCTCTCTCTAGAGCTAGCGCACAAAGCATAAAGTACAAACCATAACCAAGAGAAAGTCCAAGCCTAAAAATAAAAATACTAGTTGTAGTAGTTGCAACTGCAACTACTCTCCAGACTTGCACGCTTACTTAATTTCTATAATGCGCACTAGATTTATGTAGTTGCGAGATGTGTCCTTCAAATGCGCTCTGGCATCATGTATTTATACTGCTCCTCCTTATCTGTCTAGGATGACTTCTTATTCTGGAGGATAAAAACTCAATATTAAATATTTCCTTTAGCCGACTTGTCTTCTAGGGCTATGTCCAATGCTTTAGGGTTTCTTCTTGCTTCCTGAAATATTATATTCTTGTCAGGGTTACACGTGGAGGTTAATACCTCCCGCAGCTACCATAATATCAACACTCCCTCCTAGATAGGGAGGTATTGAAAGCAATGATATTGAGCACAAACATACCATTCAACCGGTAGCATCATCATAGCCACACATGTTATCTCATGATTAGATCACGAGAACCATCATCACTATCAGTATCATCTGATAACATTAATTTCATCATCTCTCGAAGCCATACTCCATCTGAGTAATCATGCATGATGTTGAATAAGTCACTCACTCCAGAGAGTGATACAAGAACCATTCTTCTAATCCGTACATATGTCCTAGAAGAATAAGTATTTCAACAGAGGTTGGAAGCCACACCATGGGATACAAGGACTATTCTTCTAATCCAGACATATGTCTTTGATCATTTTTCACCTGGAGAATGTCTGTCCACCAACACACTGACTATCCATCTAGCTGATAATCATTTCCAACACTACTAATAGTCTACATGGAAATCAAAAAAATGACATTCAATATAACACAATTTTGTTTATCTATAGTAGTACACAACTACTATCTAGTGGTACACAAACACACCAAGTAGCACACAACTACTTAATCAGTGACACATAGTCACAACCAGTGGAACACATCCACCACAGTAGCATACATCTATTGTCCAAAGACATAGAGTGTCCATAGAAATCATATCATTTGATATCAACCTACATAAAACAATATCATGATATAAAATGAGTCATCTGAGCCATTCTTCCACTCACATCTATGAGATATGGAAGAGCATATGTCCTCAAAAGGTAAAACATCAACCATGGGCTATCTGGAATATTCTTCTGAAGCATAGAAGAACAATTGTCCCTAATTGTTTTTATCCTGTACCATTCACCTAACTGGGCCATTCCTCTAGCACTAGTAATAGTGCAACTTGGAGAGAATGAGTCTTCCCTAGGGAATGCCTATCCTTGATTGTTGAACTTGGACCATTCACCTAACTAGGCCATTCCTCCAACACTAATCATAGTGAAACCTGGGAGTATTCTCTTCCTTTTTCAATAAGGAAGTTGTCTCCATGAGCCCCAATTTGTTTCTTAAGTACGCAAATTTTTCATCTTGGACATAGGCTTTACCAGAATATCTGTTATCTGCTCATTTGTGGAGATATATTGAAGAACCACTTCTCTTTTCTCGACTTCATCACGGAGAATGTAATGCTTGATCTCAATGTACTTTGGTCTGTCATGGAACAATGGTTTTCTATGAAGGCTTCATATAGATCTGATCATTACAATATATCATGGTCGAATTCAACAACTCTATTTTCTGCTAGCTCATGACATCGTGGCTAGGCTCAAAATGAAACATATCCAAGTAGAACTTCTTCTATCATCGTGATATTTTTCCATGGATTAGCAATCCATCATCCCAAGCTTCTGAGTAACTATTCTGATACATTATCTCTTCCATAGAAAATTTTCACCACGCTTCTGTTGTATATGATATACTCTGCATAAAGTTCTTTGAATCCATACAAGGTCTTCTTATATCTGCATACATGGGTCTCTTTCTAGTATAATATTCTTTCTCACTTGATTTATTGGGAAGAACAATAATTTACATGTAAATTTCAATCCATGGATACTACAAGAGGTATATCTGGAACAAGTTGTTGTCATAGTCTTCTCCCTCCTTCTGGAAGAACCTATGAATCTTACAATGCTTCCATTCATAATTTTTTTTCACATTGTTCTTTATCATAACTGTTAGCACTAGGAATCACCTTTAGATTGTATGGAAGGCAAGTCCAGTACCCATCAGGTTATATGTGAATGTAAAAGAGTTTTTAGGGGTAAAATTGATAAGACTCAAGATGATAATGTTCCAATTCATAAATCAAGGCTAGCATGCACGAGAAATCAAGGTCTAGGCTAGCTTAAATCAGTAAGTGGGAGTAAGTATGAACAGAGGGAAGACTTCAGTGAGAGGAATGTAGAGGTTGATGTAAACATCAGGTCTACAGACAACCTAAGGAAGAAAGATTCTTAACACAAGATATTCTTGAGTTCAGAACTTAAGGACACTAAAGAAACATCATGATAATATAATAATCAAACATACATCATAACATCATAACATCACCACAACGATTCATGTGAATCATTCAAAGCATGAACACTTTAGCATCAGAATAAAATAATATGGAAAGAGAAGTTGATTTCTATTAACCAGGATGTCTCAAATCAAGTACATAACCAGTTCAAAGTAACTTCATCAAAATATTATAGTATAAGGGATCATTTCTCAACCATTTGAACCTACTAAATCATTTCATCTATCTATTTATACCAGAAAAGGGAGGCAACAACTAGAGGTGCGAGCTGGCCTCCTTCCCATGAAAATATCTAAGAATTTATTCCATCTAACAGCTTGACTAACAACCTATGCTATAAAATGGGAAAGTGTTGGTGACTAATCCAACAAATATTTGAACTAACTTGATCCCCATTTGGTGTGAAACTCCTTGTTTTCCATGTGTCCTTCAAGGGAATGTGGTTGTCATCATGCTGCCAGCTGTTGTTTCTACAATTCTCTCCATCATCAACTATCCAAAAGGTTGTTAGCTCGACCCTCCTAGATTCCTGGTATTTGTTGGTAGCATATTTGGGTAGCACTCTGAGTAGCGCACTTTGTATTTCCTTTACCAAATTTCATTAGATTCTGTAGCACAACCTCAAAAATATACAAGTAGAAAAGGTAGCGCCAAACATTTGTATCCTCTGTGCAAACGTTAGTCTCCGTGATAATTTAGGTAGCGAATTTCGGTAGTGCCATTTTGGTGTGTCTCTGTGCAAACTTTGTCTCTGCCAGAAATTCGGTAGCGAATTTAGGTAGCACCACTCTGGTGTGTCTCTGTGTAGACTTCCGTCTCTTCCAAAATTTTGGTAGCTCCTTCCTGTGTGTTCTGTCAAACTTTAGGTAGCGCCATCAAAATATGCAACACCTTCACTTGAACATGTACAGAATGGGTAGAAACCTCGGGTAGTAGTAGCTTCATAAGTCTTAGGCGTTTCGGCAACATTATGGGTAGAAAACTGGTGGAATATCAAAAATAGACTATTTCGTAGCGCCATAGCGCTACAAAATGTCTTCACTATTACTGTCGAAGGGATCAATTCTTTATAAAAACCCAAAACTCTAAACAATAAGCACTAGAATCCTATATAGGTGGCATAGGTAGTGTTTCATCAATAGTTTATCTTAAAAAAAAGGGACCATCTTCAAAAATGGAGCTCACCTTTTACCATCTACTTCATTAAACTGACACTTAACCTGACACTCTTTCTTGGAGAAAGTGGATCCTCCTTTGGCCCAACAAGCTTCTTCCTTTTAGCAGTGACAAACTTCTTCAATGGAGCTATTCTCTCCTTCATTGTTGGTGTCTCATTTTTAATAGCAGCTTCAACCAATAACTGCAAGTTCCTTTGAGCCACTTCATCTTGAAAATGTTGCAACTCTGCTTTGAGCTTTCTAATCTGAGACTGAAAGCCTTTGTTCTTCATGTAAAGGTTTTTGAGCTGCCTATGGAAAGGTTGGGCCTTTCTTACTGCAAACCTTGCTAGGTTAAGAGTGTGGTTGTATCCATCCATGAGTTCTTTCATCTTAACCCTGTCAGACATGGCTTCTTCCCTCAACCGAGCCACCTCCTTCCTAACATCCCTAGGTTGCTTGATTAATATTTTGAATGTCTGGCTGTTAGGTGGAGTAGTGACGTGAACAGTCTCAATAGGTTTTTTCATGGTCTCCTCTTCCTGCTGCATAGAAATTACCGTGTCTATCTCATCAGGATTCTTGATGCCTTTTCCTTTATCTTTCTTCTTCTGTACAAGGGTTTCTTCTTTCTTCTCCACAGGATTTCCAATGCCTTGGCCCTTATCTTTCTTTTTTTGTGGGCTAGAGACTTTAGGTAGGGATTGTTCTTCAACAACCTCTTTAGAAGTTGATGATCTTGTGAAGAGATTTCTGACCTTGATACTAGTTGTTGAAGGAGATGAGGAGAAGTGTATCTTCTTCCCTTTCTTTGTTGTAGGTTTAGTAGAAGAAGGGGCTTCTTATAACTCTGGTGGAGGAGGGGGTGAAAAATATCTCAGTGGAGAATGAAAAGCTTCCTCCTCAGTTCCTGTGACCTCCTTGATGACCTATGGATCTTGAACAAGAACTCTACCCTTTCTCTTCTTGCTAGTACCTGATTTAGTAGCACTGGTGGATGGTAAAGGGCTTGCTTTTTGCGACTGGAGAGTAGCTGCTATATCCAACTTGAAGTTAGAAGAAATAACAAAATGTTCCCATGAGATATCTTTCTTACCCAGTTCTTCAGAAAGTAGCATTCTAATCAATCCAGAGTGAAATATGCTAGTATCCACATCCTTATACTTAGATTGAATCCTATCTGACATCTTTCTTATGCTCCTCAGAAAATAGTAGGGAACATTAATTTCAATTTTACCAGTAAAATGCAACAAAATCCTTATATGGTATTGGTATAATGTGTATAACCTCCCTTCACACGTAAAGTATCTCTAAATGATCCTCAATATCTTGTCAAACTGCTCAATCAGATGATTCCTTGGCACACCTTTAGACAAATTACCATCTTGATGTTCAGGCTTAAGGAAATCTTTGGCATAGATTGCATTCAAAGCCATGGATTTAAACGATTTCTCTTCTGTGATAGCGATTCCTGTAGCAGTTGAAATAGAGGCCTCAATCACCTCAAATTCTAGATCCCCTACCTTGGTTTTCAGGCCATCAAAATGTAAGGCAAATTGCCTTGTCACCTCAGGATGACCTCTTTGCATATTATGGAAGAAAGAGAGGCATCCACCCTTTGGAAAACTTCTTTGGACATGGGCTTTGTCTCAAAAAGATACATATCCATGGGTACAATTCTAACTACCTTACCCCCCTTGTGTGACTTATTCATATGAGGAGTCTCCATAGTTTAGGATAAGAGATTCTTATGGCTATGGAGGGGTGATAACCAAGAGGACCCAAAGTCAAGGATCAAGTGGATAGAACTTCCCTTAAACCAGACTAGTGCTAGTAAACTAGCTATTTAAATCCCACCCTTGGATGTGTGCAAGTATGAACACTTAGAAAATGAGAGGATACCCTGTAATTGGATTTTGAAACTGGGTAGAGACAACCCAATTTAAGTGTCAGAGGAATCAAGGGAACATAGTTGCTGAGTAGCACCTCTAAGTAGCACACCGCACATGCAGAGGATATAACTTGCTTGGATGTTGTGAGATTAGTAGCAATGGTGGTGGATGTATCAAACTTCAATATGCAGGTGATGAGATTTATAGGTTTGAAAGGAGGGAAGAAAATGATAGGGTGGCATGAGGAAAGATCTCCTCCAACTATACAGGCCCGATAACCAAAATTATGAGCGCTATCTCTCTTTGAAAATTATGTTCAGAGGAGGAAAACATAGAATACTTTTGGAATAAAATCGATTTGAAAACCTCAGCAATATTTTAGGAATAAGTCATGAGAATCCCAGCCTTCAAATCTACCTCAACATCAGATCTAGTAGCACTGATGTCGACTGGTTAGAACTGGGAGTGTGCACCAACAATCTTGAGTTTTTCAAAAAATTGCAAACCATTATTAGAGCTTGTAAATATGAGATCTTGAAAGCATATTTTAACCAAATACTGGAGCTGAAAACAAGGAATATGATGAACGATAAAGGTGCTACAGAAACTCCTGATAAGTGGGAAGCGCTTAATTTCAAAAAATGATTGGATAGGTAAGAAAAGGACAACAAGGCAGGGCTACGAGGGCATGAGTGAGGAAAATGGCATGTCAAATCAAGCTATTCGTGGAGTGAATCGATCTTAGTGACAAGTCATGAGGATTATTAATTCATGAGGGGGATTAATTCATGAACAAAATGGTCCTAAGTCCAAATTTGAATGAGGATTAAAACACAAGTCATGACTTAATAATTTATTTATCAAGGGTGACCTAAAAAACACACTTTTAAAAAGGTCAAATTAAAAAAAATTAAAATCTGAGGCTTAGGAAAAGATAAAACTAAAGGCTAAAAACCCAAGGCAACTTAGTGTGATAACATTGGCTCCATAGGGGATGGCATGCCCCCTGCGGGCTGCCATGAATGAGTAGATTCAGTGCCTTATCCTAGGGCTATGGGGTCAGTTATTTAAAAAAAAATAAAAGAAATATGATATTTACAATGGCATGCAAAGCCACTCATGGCTTAAGCAAAGTACTTTTTCAGAAAATGCCCATTTACAAGGCCACCAAAAAATTCTTCATCCTCCATATTCTGCAACTTGAAAGTGTTATTAGAGAATACCTTAGAGATTTTGAAGGGACTGATCCATAAAGCTTCAAATTTACCGTGTTTTCCTCTATATTGCTTCGGTGCATCCCACTTGAGAACCAGATCGCCCAGTTGAAAATCCTCTTTGTTCACTTTCTTATCAAATGGCTTCTTGATCTTCAGTTGATGATCATGTGCTTTATCTACAAGTTTCTCCCAAGTCTGTTGCACTTCAACCAGCTGCTACATCCTTCTGATCATGTGATATGGCTCCCCTTGGTAATCTTGGAAGAATTTTTCCACGGGCAAGGAAATATGAGAAGGAAAAATGGCCTCAACTTCATACACCAGCTGGAAAGGAGAAAGGCCCAGAGACCTCTTTGGTGTCACTCTGTCAGCCCACAAAGAAAACTTGAGTTTTGAGTCCCATGCCTTTTTGTTGTCCTCTGACAGCTTTTTAATGATCTTTATCAAGCTTTTGTTAAAGGAATCTGCAAGCCCATTCCCTTGGGGGTAGTAAGGGGTAGAGTTAACCAATGTGATCCCAAACTATTCAAAGAACTGAATTAATGGTTCAAACTTGAAATATGCAGCATTATCAGTGACAATTTTGTTCGGACACCCAAACCTTTCCATAATGTCCTCAAGGAAACCAATGATCACTTTGTGGGAAGCATTCCTTGTAGGGATAGCTTCTATCCACTTAGTAAAGTAATCTGTAGCAGTCAAGATCCATCTATTTTGACCACTAGAAGTGGGATGAATTTCCTCGATAAAATCTAGGCCCCATTGTTGAAAGGGTCTTGATGCTGCCATAGGCTTTAATGGAAAAGACTTGAGTTTTTTCTTTCTAGAGAATTTCTGACATTTAACACAGGCTCTGATCTTAGCACAAACATCGATGAACAAACTAGTATAGAAGTACCCAACCCTGAGAATCTTGTATGTTGTGGTTCTCCAATAATGATGCCCCCCACATAAATTGTCATGAAAATCAAACATAATCTTTTGGCTTCTTGTGGGTCTAGGCACCTCAAAAGAACTCCCAATGGGTCTTTCGAATACAAGACTTTATCAATAAGGAAATATTTAATTGATTTGAGCTTTAAATCTCTCACCTTGTTCTTTTCCATACCATCTAGAGGCTGTAATTTCTATAGAAAAATTATAATGTCCTTGTACCAACTGCAATCTGCCAATGTAGGGGTTACTTGAGAACCTTTTTCGGTCAATTCAGCCTGTTGATTTTCTAAACATGAGTTCATGAAATTTACCCCCAAGGATGAGAAATTTGATTCAAACAACATCTTGGCTAAACCTTGGCCTTTAACCAATTTGGTAGGCTTAATATCATGATCAAATTCAAGGATTTTAGCAATCCACTTGCTCCTTTTTCCGTCTATATCTGACTGAATAAGAATTTCCTTTACAGAAGCTGATGGGACATAAGCAGTGACTCTTGAATGAAACACATAAACTCTAAAATACTTGAGAGATTTAACCAATGAATAGGCTTGCTTATCCATGATGTCATATTTTAATTCAACATCTCTCAATGCCCTGCTGAAAAAAGAAATGGGCTTCTCTAAGCCTTCAACATTCTTCTGCAATAAAACAACTACTATTGTATCAAATGAAGAAAAAGAAAAAATAAGAAAATCCTTGGAGTAGTCTAGGCTGATAAGGACTGGGGCTTCATTCAAGGATTTATTTATTTGATCAAAATAATTATGGGACTCAACATTCCATTTTATTTCATTACATTTCCTCAACATGGTCATGATATACTTGACTAACTCAACAAAATTTGACACAAACCTTCTCAAAAAATTATTTTTTCCCAAAAATGATTGAACCTCCTTTTTGGATCTAGGAAGTGACAAGGTTTGGATAGCTTCAACCCTTCTAGAATCAATCCTTAACCCTTTAACTGACACAATATGCCCCAATAATTTTCCCTCCTTCATGGCAAACAATGATTTTTTTGGATTCAAAGAGAGACCAAATTTTTTGCATTTCAAGAAGACCTTTTTTAAATCATCATAGTGTTATTTATCAGACTTAGAGAACACCATTATGTCATCTAAATAGATAACAACAAACTTTTCATTCTCTCCAATAAATGTTATGTCCATTTCTCGATGAAAGGACACCCCTGTGTTCATCAAACCAAAGGGCATCTTGACGTACATAAACATACCCCAAGGAGTGGTGAAGGTAGTCTTTTCTCTATCTTTTGGTAAAACATAAATCTGATTATAAATAGAAAAACCATCAATCATGGACATCTTGGCCACACCTTTCACCCTTTGTAATATGTTCTCCATCTTGGGCAAAGGGTAATTATCCTTTTTAGAACTTTTGTTCAGATTCCAGAAATCAACACAAAGTCTGATTTCTACATTATTTTTTCTCACCGGGACCAAGTTGGCCACCCATTCAGAATACCTCAAAGGAATAATAATTTTATCATCTAAAATCTTTTTTACCTCCTTTTCCATGACAGGCAACAACATAGGATTGATTTGTCTCAACTTTTTCCTGAAGGGTTTGGTCTCTTCCTTTAATGGGATCTTGTGCTCTATAATGTTGGTGTCATAAGTTCTAAGATATTTATAAGTTCAATAGAATACATCAGAAAATTCCTTTAACAACTCAGTATATTCTTCTCTCTGCTCTCTTGATAGGTTGCTTGACAACTTGACATATTTTGGATCCTTTTCTATGCCCAAATTGCACTCAGTTATGTCAGCATCATCAGTGGATACTTTCCCCTTCACTGCCACATCATTTTCGTCAAATACTCTTTCCAAAGGAACTAGCCCTTTTGGAATGTGGTTGCTAGGTAGCTGCACAATATGATGATTAGAATTTTTATTAAGGAAAACATCATCATGAGGATTAATTTCAGAATCATGATCATGATCAATGTGTAATGCAGAAAACTCATCAACAGTCTCGAGGAATTTTTTAAGTTCTAGATCATCTTCGAACACCTTCCAATATTTTACATTGTCGGGTATAGAAGGATTGTACTTGAATTCTACATCATAGTTTAGTTTAGGTGGTAAGGGGATTCTGAAATTTCTTGTTGATACAACCAAAGAATCAACCATTGTATTCTCTTCTCTAGGAATAAATGAAATGTTAAAAGCTGGAAAAAAAACTATCCACCAAGTCCCACAGTTCATTCCTGTAAGATCTAAGCCTAGGATGCTTCGTTTGATAAAGATTTTTAATCTGATGGACTATTAATTCAACATCCCCAAATACTAATAGCTCTTATATCCCCATGTCTTTAGCAACTCTCAATCCCAAGACAAGAGCTTCATACTCTGCCACATTATTAGTAGTTTCAAATTCTAGTTTGTATGACAAATATATAGTCTCTCGAGCTGGTGATACAAAGACCACTCTAGAAGTAGCACCTTCCTTAGAAGAGGCTCCATCAAAGAACATCTTCCAAACAGAGGTGGTTAGATGAGACTCCTCACAAAAGGTAACAGATTGTTTTCTGATTTCAAGAGGAGGTTCATGAGTATCAGTGAGCTGCAAGATGCTAAATCCCAAATCAGTATCAAGAGAAAAAAGAGGATGATTTGTGGGGTTTCCTTCGTCACTAATGATGTAAGCCAATTGAGCTTCCCTGTAAAGTCTTCTATGTTCTCCACAAAAAACGAGAATAGTAACATATGGGAGATCCATTTGCAAGGTTCCCCCAAGTATTTTTATCCAAGACCTTGACAAGAGCATGTTGAACTTGGTGGGAACATCAGCCACCATGATATCCATGACTACACTTTTCATGGGTAGCTAAAATAGGGTCACAACTAGATCCTTAATGACTCCAAGAAACTTCACTTTCCTGGAGTCAAAATAATATAAGTCATGGTAAGTCTTTGTGATTTCTAACCCAAGTTCATCCATAACAGTTTTTGGAATGAGATTATGGGATTCCCTTGAATCCATCAAACAATTATGCAACACCTTATCATGAATATTCAATGATGTATAGAAAGGAGGGGATGAATCATCTCTATCTTATATCAATGGACCCAAGATAACTGTTGGTTTTTCATCTTGCAGATTTACTGAATCAGTGGCACTTGGAGAGGCTTCGGGCTGTAACATTTTGGAGAGATATTTTTTAAATTCTTCATTTTTTATCAATTCCAAAAAAGATACAGGGATCTTGACTTTTGGATCTCATTCTCAAAGCTTAAGGAAGAAGAATACTTCAGGATATCTTTGGTTTCAGGAGTAAGATTTATGACCAAAACTTGGGGATTTTGAGTATCTTTTTCCTTAATGCTAACTGTCACAGCCTTGGCAGAATATTTTTTTTGGGCAGGCTGACTAGGAGCATCGTTTTTTATTCATTCTTTTTGGATCTCAGATTATATCTATTAGGAATTTATTTTTCTTTCTCTCCCTTACTTAATTCATTTATTTGAATATCCATCAAGGATTGCTCATAAGAAAATTGGGTTAAGTGAGGGGATGGGGATGTGTCACCTAAGCAATGAATCTCAGGATCAACTTCTTCCTCCTCTCCTTCTTCATCAACAACTAGGTTGTTCTTTAAAGGCGTGTGTACCCTTTGATCATCTCTCTCTCTATTTATGGGATCTCTTGGAAGGATTTGGGGAGCATTATTTGGTCTCCTGAATTTACCTCTGCTATCATTTTTTTGAGTATTTTCGTAGGTCTGTTTTCCTTCCAGTTTTAACTTCTCTATCTCAGCAGGAAGGGATTTTACTAATTTGGTGAGATCATATACTTGAGGATGAACAGTATGGGAGTCAAAGGTTGAGGCTTCAGTTCTTCTTTTTCTCTTGTCCCTATCAGATTTCCCTCTGAGTTTATTAGATGTCACTATGTTGGATTCCACCTCCAAGGTTGCATATTGCATATGAACTAAGGAGGTTTATCTTCTTTCTCTGAGTAGAAGGAAAAACTCAAGGTCAAAGGCACTAGCATAAGTTATTTTTGCAGAATTTTCAGTGGGTTTTATCTCATCAGGAATCTTATTGTACATTTTTTTAAATCTCTTAGAAATGTCAGAGACAGACTCTCCCTCTTTCCTTTTTAGGGATCCAAATTTAGTGATGTAGTACAAAAAGTCCTTTTTGTCCCCCTAGTGCCTCAAGAAGTCCGCATCTAATGCCTCAATGCCAATAATGGATCCAGGGGCCAAACCCCTAAACCACTTCCTAGCCTCACCAAAAAGGCTTTGGACAAAGACCCTCATCCACACATCCTCATTTTCAATGTTTTGATTATCTTCATAGCCATAGAAAGAAACAAGATGTTTCTCAGCGGTTATATCTTCTTCTCCCATGAATTTGGGCATGTATTTCAGATAATCTCCAAGAGGGAGGGAATTCACTAGCTGAGGTAAGACAAGAGGGGCATATCTTGTAGCCACTATGTCATCCATCTTGTTTGCAGGGGGGTTAGCACCTGCCATTGGATTTTGAACTCTTGGTGAACAAGGAGGAGAAGGGGACTTGAATGTGTGCAACTTAGGTGAAAAAGGAATGTATGAAGGGGAAATTTCAGTTTTCACAGCAGAAGGTTGAGTCTTGGAAGAATATGGTAAAGTTTGCAAAGCGGAGGAGGTTTTCTTTTCTTTGGTAGAATAAGTTTTAACAGGAGGAGGGGTAGCAAAACCTAAAGTAGGAAACTTATCAAGATTTTCAAGACTATACCACTTTACAGTATCAAGGGAAGAAAGAATTTCAAATTTTTATTCTTTCAAATCAGTTTCAAAAGAGGAGTATTCAATAGGAAAATTTTGAAAATAAAGATTCTTAGATACTTCAGCAAAAGGTAAAGAAGGATTACTTGATATAAGAATTGGAGTATTAAGAGTGGAATCAGACAACTGACTAGAAGCACTTCTTGCAGTAGGAAAAAAAATCTTGAGAAGATTTTCCCTTCTTGATTATCTTCTCTGGGCCAGCCTCAGGTGGAACCAAAGGTAACTGTGGATTTGATCTTGTATGTCTACCTTTAGGCACTAGAGATGAAACAATGGAGTCACCAGATGTAAGATACAATCTTCAAGATATTAAGTTATAGTGCACCTTTAGAACTAGTAAGTCGTGCCATTTATTCCCAGGGAAAATTCTTCAAATCATTCCCCGACAACGATGCTAATAATGTTAGCACTAGGAATCACCTTTAGATTGCATGGAAGGCAAGATGAGTACCCATCAGGTTATATGTGAATGTAAAATAGTTTTGAGGGGTCAAATGGATAAGACTCAAGATGATAATGTTCCAATTCAGAAATCAGGGCTAGCATGCAAGAGAAATCAAGGTCTTGGCTAACTTCAATCAGTAAGTGGGAGTAATTATGAACATAGGGAAGACTTCAGTGAGAGGAGTGTAGAGGTTGTTGTAAACATCAGGTCTGCAGAAAACCTAAGGAAGAAATATTCTTAACACAATATATTCTTGAGTTCAAAACTTAAGGACACTAAAGAAACATCATGATAATATAATAATAAAACATACATAATAATATCACCACAATCATTCATGTGAATCATTCAAAGCATGAAAACTTTAGCATCAGAAGCAAATAAGCTGGAAAGAGAAGCTGATTTCTATTAACCAATATGTCTCAAATCAAGTACATAACCAGTTCACGGTAACTTCATCAAAATATTACAGTATAACAGAGCCTTGCTCAACCATTTGAACCTACTAAAGAATTTCATCTATCTATTTATAACAAAAAAGGGAGGCATTAGCTGGAGGTGCACGCTGGCCTCCTTCCCATGAAAATCTCTCGGAATTTATTCCATCTAACAAATTGACTAACAACCTATGCTATAAAATGGGAAAGTGTTGGTGACTAATCCAACCAATCTTTGAACTAACTTGATCCCCCTTTGGTGCACAACTCCTTGTTTTCCATGTGTCCTCCAGGGGAATGTGGTTGCCATCATGCTGCTAGTTGTTGTTTCTGAAATTCTATCCATCATTAGCTATCCAAAAAGATGTTAGCTCAACCCTCCTCGATTCCTGGTATCTGTTGGTAGCATATTTGGGTAGCACTCTGAGTAGCGCACTTTGTAGTGCCTTCACCAAATTTCATGATATTTTGTAGTGCAACCTCAAAACTAGACAAGTAGAAAAGGTAGCGCCAAACCTTCGTATCCTCTGTGCAAACTTTAGTCTCTACAAGAATTTAGGTAGCACCATTTTGGTATGTCTCTCTGCAAACTTCGTATCTGCAAGAAATTCGGTAGAGAATTTAGGTAGCGCTACTCTAGTGTGTCTCTATGCATACTTTCATCTCTGCCATAAATTCGATAGTGCCCACCTGTGTGTTCTGTCAAACTTTAGGTAGCGTCATCAAAATACGAAACACCTTCACTTGAACATGTAAAGAATGGGTAGAAACCTCGAGTAGTAGAAGCTTCATAAGTCTTATACTTTTTGGCATCATTGTGGGTAGCAAACTGGTGGAATATCAAAAATAGACTATTCTATAGCACCATAATGCTACGGAATGTTTGCACTATTACTTCCGAAGGGATTAATTCTTTATAAAAACCCAAAACTATGAACAGTAAGCACTAGAATCCTGTATAGGTGGTAGAGGTAGTGTTTCATCAATAGTTTATCTTCACGAAAAGGGACCATATTCAAAAATGGATATCACCTTTCACCAGCTACTTCATTAACCTGACACTCTTTCTTGGAGAAAGAGGATCCTCCTTTGGCCCAACAGGCTTCTTCCTTTTACCAGTGACAAGCTTCTTCAATGGAGCTATGTTCTCCTTGGCTACTGGTGTCTCCTTCTCAATAGCAGCTTCAACCAATACCTTCAAGTTCCTTTGACCCACTTCATCTTGAAAATGTTCCAACTCTGCTTTGAGCTTTCTATTCTCAGACTGAAAGCCTTTTTTCTGTAAGGTTTTTGAGCTGCCTATGGAGAGGTTGAGCCTTTCTTACTGCAAATCTTGCTAGTTCAAGAGTGTGGTTGTAGCCATCCATGAGTTATTTCATATTAACCCTGTCAGACATGGCTTCTTCCCTCAACTGAGCCACCTCCTTCCTAGCATCCCTAAGTTTCATGATTAATCTTTTGAATGTCTCGCTGTCAGGTGGAGTAGTGACGTGAACAGTCTCAACAGGATTTTTCATGGTATCCTCTTTCTGCTGCATAGGAATTACCTTGTCTATCTCATCAGGATTCTTGATTCCTTTTCCTTTATCTTTCTTCTTCTGTACAGGGGTTTCTTCTTTCTTCTCCATAGGCTTTTCAATGCCTTTACCTTATCTTTCTTTTTCTATAGGCTAGAGACTTTAGGCAGGGACTTTTCTTCAATAGCCTCTTTATAAGATGATGCTCTTGTGAAGAGATTTCTAACCTTGATGTTGGATGTTGAAGGAGATGAGGAGAAGTGTAGCTTCTTCCCTTTCTTTGTTGTAGGTTTAGTAGAAGAAGGGGCTTATTCTAACTCTAGTGGAGGAAGGGGTGAAAAATCTCTCTGTGGAGAATGCCAAGCTTCCTCCTCAGTTCCTGTGACCTCCTTGATGACCTCTGTATCTTGAACATGAACTCTGCCCTTTCTCTTCTTGCTAGTACCTAATTTAGCAGCACTGGTGGATGGTAAAGGGATTGCTTTCTACGATTGGGGAGTAGATGCTATATCCAACTTGAAGTGAGAAGCAATAACAAAATGTTCCCATGGGATATCTTTCTTACCCAATTCTTCAAAAACTAGCATTCTAATCAATCTAGAGTGAAATATGCTAGTATCCACATCCTTAGACTTGGATTGAATCCGGTCTGACATCTTGCCTATGCTCCTTAGAAAATAGTAGGGAATATTCATTTCAATTTTACCAGTAAAATGCAGCAGAAGCCTTATATGGTACTGGTATAATGTGTTGAACCTCCCTTCACACGTAAAGTATCTCTGAATTATCCTCAATATATTGTCAAACTGCTCAATCAGATGATTCCTTGGCACAACTTTAGACAAATTACCAGCTTGATGTTCAAGCTTAAGGAACTCTTTGGCATAGGTTGCATTCAAAGCCATGGATTTAAACCATTTCTCACATTTGATAGAGATTCCCATAGAAAATAAAATATATGCCTCACTAACCTCAAATTATAGATCCCCTACCTTGGTTTTTAGGCCATCAAAATGTAAGGAAAATTGCCTTGTCAGCTCAGGATGACCTATTTTCATATTTTGGCAGAAAGAGAGGCATCCACCCTTTGAAAAAATTCTCTCGCCATGGGATTTGTTTCAAAAAGATGCATGTCCATAGGTTCAGTTCTAAATGACTTACCCCCCTTGTGTGACTTCTTAATATGAGGAGTCTCCATAGTTTAGGATAAGATCTTCTTATGGCTATGGAGTGATGACAACCAGGAGGACCCAAAGTCAAGGCTCAAGCGGACATAACTTTCCTTAAACCGGACTGGTGCTAGTAAACTAGCTATTGAAATCCCACCCTTGTATGTGTGCAGGTATGACCACTTAGAAAATGAGAGGATTGTTGTGGGGAAATTCTACCCTACGGACTAACAAGCTAGGGCTTAAACTTGCATGCAGATCATGACCCTTCAGAAATTACTTTTAACCTTCTACCCCAAACCTAAATGTAACATCCCGCTCTGGCACACTGAGGACACTTATTCTTTGAGGACACTTGCTCGCAAGTGATCTGGACCCTTTTTATGTTATACCTATGATATTTGATGATGACGTGATGGACAGATGATATGATGTGTTGCTATTCATGTAGACGGGTGCTATTGACTCAGTTTATTGAGTGTGCAGGTTTGTGACCTTGAGGATGCGGAGGCATCGGTAGACCCCCTTGGACTCCGGTCTGAGTCAGGGAGTGTGATTTTGGATTGATTTGTTTATTATGATGTTGATTTGATGTGATGATTTGATGACGACATTCTGACATGATTATTGGTGATGCAGGCTGACGATAGCTTTCCGACTTGACTCACATATGGAGTAAAGGGGCCACACACAATTGCAGAGAGGT
>ML780171.1:6166-80059 GCA_009831015.1 Picea engelmannii | reverse complement strand
ACATGCTTTGATTTAAAAAAAAAAGGGGGGGGGAAAGTAAAATAAAAATAAAAATCAATTTGGATTTTACAAACGAATGAAACTAAAAGAAATGGGAAAACCTAAGTGAAAGGAGAATTAGGGTTTTGAGGGGATAAAGAGAGGCAAGAAAGAAAGAGAAGGGGCTTTTTGGGCTTTTTCTTTTTGGGCTGAGATTGAGGGCTATTGCAGGGAGAGGAGGACTGACTGGTTTACTGGTAGGAGTTGGGAAGCCTCAGCTCATTGTGAGTGGTAGCTCAGCCTTTGAGGCGAGCTGAGGAGCTAGAGACTTCTGGTTGTGTGTGGCCCCTTTGCGGCTCAGGGGGCTGAGGGGGAAGAAGAGTACCCCTAGCGTTTGGCTGGGAGGTACCAGTGAGCTCTTGAGGTTGGCAAGCAGGAGCAGCTTAGAGCAGGAGCAGCTTGGGGAAGGAGCGGCTGGAGCGTCGGAACCATTGCTGCAACAAATCAGGCCAAGGTATGTTTCCTGAAACGAGTAGAGTAATGCACCGTGATATATTGCTTCGATTTTTGGTATTGGGCGCTTGTTTTTTTTGTGGATTTCGATTTTTATTTCAGTGGGTGGTTTATTGCAGTGGGATTTCGTTTTTATTTGTATTGGGCATTCTTTTTATTGCTGGGCGAGTAAACAGTGGGTTGGCATTTATAT
The DNA here is from genome assembly GCA_009831015.1 of Picea engelmannii. Classification (NCBI taxonomy): domain Eukaryota; kingdom Viridiplantae; phylum Streptophyta; class Pinopsida; order Pinales; family Pinaceae; genus Picea; species Picea engelmannii. Next base: position 79,374 of record ML780171.1, on the reverse strand, counting down.
TGTGTAGGGTTTACTCTTTTACCCTGGGCGTTGTTGTTGTTCTGGGATTTGTTGTTATTCCGTAACCTTCTCAGTATTTCGTTTGCTCATATTTGGGTATTCTCACAGGTTTCACCTTGCCGATTCGGTGATGCAGTATACACCCCTTTTTTTTTATTGTTTTTCCTGTATGGCATCGTTGCAATTTATTCACTTAGTAACCTCAGTATTCCGTGTCTCTCCTCATTTATTATTTTAATTCATACACTAGAAATCGCTCGATCCATCGATTCGAACTTTATATAAAGGACTAAATGGTTATGCGGGAGTGAAGCCATCTTACCATGAACAGACATTGTTGTTCTTTTAGTAGAACAGATTCATGCACTATTCTAATTCATGTAATTTCATTTCGAAGGGTTGCAAATTGTTGAGAATTTGTAGTCGAATCAAACTTTTACCTAAAAACTAAAAAGTTGCGACCGTGTTGACTCAGTGCACGTTCGCCACCTTGATCGCACGCTCTACTCGCTGCTCCCTTGGCTCGATTCACTCTGGTCCTTCATGCAGTTGTTGATTCTGTGGCATTGGATATTAAGCACAGATTATTTTATACATGCTGTATTATTTGTGTTTTTCCTTAAACGTATTTTTCCTTTTCTCTTTTAAAATCAATATTGCCCAGTATTCTCTTTTAAATCAATACTGCCCAGTAACTCTAGGAAACCCTACAGCCAGGTAATTGGGGCCTAAGCGTTCACATCCTTATTTGAAACCTAGATTCTACATTACCATTAGAATACCTAAATGTCTTCGCTTGTGTAATTGTCCGTTCAATGTTGTCCCCTCTGCTGTAAAATGAAAAAGGAAAAAAAAAAAATATAAATAAATAAAAAAAAAAAATTAATGATTATTGTGTGCACCCGAATCTGCTTCGCCGCAACCCCTAGAAGCCATTTTTGTCAATCTATAAACCTACCTAATCCCTTACCGCCTTCAACCTCAACGCATTCCCCAACTCTATCTCGGCGACTGGGTCGAGTTGCCTGCGCTGGAAGTTATGGCTGCCAGCTGCCGAATTCTTGCCGGATCCGGCAGACTGGTTCGCCCGCTGTTCCCCAGGGTAGATAGTAACTTGCATTAATTACGGTTCTAGGGTAAGGCCGCTGCAAGCGTAGAGCAATTTGGTTAGGCGTTGGCATTAACTAACCGTCATCTGGTTCAATGGAAATCCCAAGGCTGCTGCATTGAATGGAGAGGATGTTGTTTATTGTAGTTTAAAACGCTGTTAAATTTTTACTGCCAGATAGCCATATCCCTGGGTTAATTAATTTTTACTGCCGAATTGCCGCCAGACTGTTGTTAACCTCATTGGTAAATCGTTACTTTATGATCATCTCGGGACGTTAAATTTTACTGCCAATTTTACCAGTGATGGCAGCGACTAACGCTTGCATTATTGTAAGATGATAAGATTTATGAGAATGGATCGTATTTTGCCCAACCTTATATCTTCAATATCAAATAAAATGGCATCTCTATTTCCGTTGGTAATTTGAGTGGAAATTACAATAATTATGTGCATACTTCATTTACAATCTGGCTGGTACATTTTATCTGTTCCTTTGAACTTTTGTCATATTCAACCAAAATTTTAGAACAGTCCATATATTAGTTAAATTTCCATGATAACTTTCATTCCAGGATATAATTTCGTATTAACATATTTTACATTTTAGTTATTGCTGCTAGAATCAATAAAAGTTGATTGACATAAAGAATTGCTAAATGTTAAATTTCCTTGATAACCCTTATTTCGTGATAATCTCCACGCTACGTTATTTTTCATTAATATCCAAGCTATTTCAATTCCAGGCTAATTTTTGGACAATATGTTATGGCCTTTAATATGATTAGAATATTTGTTTTAATTACAACTTAAATGAGTTGTTACCAAATGTTCTAGCTTTTAATATGCTTAGAATATTGTGTATTTGTTTAAAAACAAAATTAAAAGCAAATTATGTTTTCCGGGACAAAAACAAAACTAAAGAAAATTATGTTGATATAAAGTTTTTATCAGTAGGTATTATCCTTTTATGAGGTTTTTATTTATAATATTCAAAATATAATTTATAAATTTTGATTAATATTTATATTTTAAGAAGGAATGGATTATGCATTCTTAAATTATGTAACGAAAGGATTTACTCCTTATCTTTCAAGAAGGGTTTATTCTTTATTCATGTATTTAAAGAGGGGACATGTCTTTTATTTACTAAGTTAAGAAGGAACATTCTTGATCTAATTTAATTAAGGAGAAGATGCATCGTTTTATTTATTCCGTTGAGAAGGGATTTATTTCTTACTAATTTATTTAAGGATAGTATTTATTCCTTTATTCCTTTATTTAAGGAGGGATTATTCCTTTCAAGCAATTATTGAAGGAGGGATTATTTAGTGGTTGTGAATGGGTATCTTGTTGTACACTATTAAGTCCATAATGTAGACCTGAGGTGAACTCTACATTTTCTCATTTTTATGTGTTGTTATCTTTTTATTGGCATTATAAATATTGTTAGTATTTTAATGTCCTTCTTAAATATGGTTAGATAGAATATGGTCATTTAAATATTGTCATCATTATATTAGTGGAATAGTCCTGGAATTGGGGGATGTTAGAGATCCATAGGTGAGTATAGTAAGAGCATTGTTTTCCAATCTAATTCAGAGTGTACTTTGGTGTAGACGACATAATAGAAGGTCATGGTTATACTAATTGCAAAGTCATTAAATGATAGGTGGTACCAATATAATAGTAGAATTGGTTTGAGTAGAGGTACGATCATCGGAACATAAAAGAAAATGTAAGGTTAGAGTTGGATAACCTATAGAATAGGGGGACTATGTTTTATTTAGTTGCAGCTATGGGATTAACCGGTAATATCTCGTCGAACTTAGAATTTAAACGAAGCCTCGGGTCGGTAACTAATATCAGTGAGTCTTAGATAAATGCCCTGTCGTCTTAATGATTAGATGCTTATTAATTATGGCCGCGCATGGATGTATGATTTTTTTGGTGGGGTCGGTACCTTTGTCCTTGAAGTCAGATTTAGTGTCTGGTCATATTATCGGTTGATGTGGTCTGAGTCCTCGTCTCATGTTTCCTTAGGATACGAGGGTTCTCTGTTGTCTATTGATGCACTGAGTCGTAACAATTGTAGGTTGGACTGCTTGTGTCGGGCGGGAATTAGTCACCTTCAGTAGCCCTAGCATCTATGCCTGTATGTTTCCCTGCGTCAAGAATCCAGTGTCGTATCAAGAGTCCCGGGCTGTTTAAAGGCACAGTTCCACTCTCGCGACACACTCTGAGCCGTATCAGTAGTCTCGGGTTGTTTAAAGGCACAGTTCCACTACTGCGACTCCACTGATGGGTTCTTTCGTCCTGTGACAGTACTGTACCTAAACCCTGGTGTCTATTTCTGCTTACTGCTGCTAGTTGCACACCATGTGTCCAGGGGCATTATTTCCTTGCTTTCACTATGATAGGTCGTGTCGTCTCGATTGTGTTCGTCTTACTTGCGTCTTGTTGGCCCGAGTGGTGGCGTAGAGTTGAGGGGGTTGTTTATTCGACACGCGCGCACACACCTTAACAAAAAAAAAAATTGCACCTGTTGATAGAGTAGTTGTCCTTAACTAGGAGGGCTTTTACACTAAAACCCTTTTTCACATGCAAACATGGAAAGAACCAACTAACCTTTTTATCGATGGTTGGTGTAGATCCTCCATTGTGCTTTATCTCCTTGCTTCTGTTGCTCCTTCCAAAGACGATCCTGCAATCAAGACAAAAACACTACTTATGCATGCTATTGTTCTACTAGAGAGTTAGAGATTAAACATAAATCAAATGAAACACATAAGACTCGTGCATTTGGGACGGGAAAAGTATCTTTTTATTAATCTCAAGATGAATCAACTTACAATGATTATAGAGATCGGCCACCATTCCTTGATCCTGATCCTGCGCTCCTCCTCTTTTTTTTCCTCCAACTGCTTTGCTTGAATTCTCCTAAAGCTTGAGGAAAGGCTAAAGGGTTGGGACAAAATGGATTCGACACTTGGGCAGAGTTTCTTTGCTATGATTTTCCTCCTTTGAATAGTGCCCCTACCCCTTATTTTATAGGCTAGAAGGAGCTAGGGTTTTGGACGAACTCTCGGCCATGCATGGCTAGGAGTTCCAGTTAACTGACCCAAAGCTTTTCGTTCCGTCGGAAACTTTCCTGATTTTTTTCTTTGTTAGGTAAATGCGGGTTGTAGTGGGCCAGCCAACGTTCCAATGCGTGCAGTATAAGGCCTGCCAACATTCCAACGCGCCCAGTAATGGGTTAGGGCGCGGGTTACTCGATTTAAGAGGTTTTTTAAGAGTCTATTCAGCATGGCTTTGGCAATGAAGGGAAATGAGTTGGCCTGATGCCAGGTAAGCATGGATGGTGCAATTTAGGGTTATAACATATGCCCCCTAATGTGTGAGGTCAGAAGAGCATCTGATGGCCGAAATACATTACCAATTCTTTACCAATCTATACTGATATGCTGAATGAGTGAGCCCAGGAATCAGGAATCAGGAGGTGTCGTCTGCAAAAAATATCAAATGTCTCACCGAGGCTGGCATACCCATGCTGGGGATAAATCAGAACCATGGCTTCCAATAAAATACACTGTATATCCATGTCAAATAACTATAAAGAGTAGCCGCGAACAATACACAGCGGAGCTACATCTCGAAATCAGAAAGATATATATATACAGTAACCATCTCTCAGAAGCTAATGTGGCCTAATGGTTGTACTTCAGAGCTCGAGCAACAATTTCAAAATATTCTAAACTTGGGTAGGAGTGTAATATGAGTGTATGACTGCACTACCCAGAGGTCTTCGACGACTCGTCGGTTGTGGACTTGATAATCTTCATGATCGGACTGAAGGCTTCAGTGATTTCAAACAAAGACTTGATCGGATGTTCATATGGTCGGGTATGCGGACAAGAGACATATTGCAGAGGGGCCGACTCAGGCTAAGTAATAAACTTCCCTTGGAAAATAGCAAGAAAAGTGATAAGACTCAGGCAACATATCTGTTAATCATAAGTCTACGAAGCAAGAGGCAACGCAAACTCTCCATATGTTTGGAAGAGTAACGAAACGGTGGAGGACACAACTCAATATAGTGAGCAAAGCTTCCCAAGGTCGTACTACATCCCATAGTCTGATGAACCAAACGGACATATGTGCTTTATCCAAGGGCGACTCATGATGCTGCCAATAAAGAAAATACTTTTCCCATCCTCTTTTTGGGGTATATTTGATTTTTTTGTTCTTTTCAATGATTTTGAAAGAATAAAGGAATATTACGTTACAATGGAGGAACGATCACAAAAAACATACAAGCTCAAGGCACAAGGACAAGACTGATGTTCTGGGAAATGATACTCGGGAAAAATCCTCCAATGGCCAAAGGTGTTAAGACGCAAAGGTAAACTATTACTAGACTGGTGGGTAAGGTATGAAAATGCGGTTGATAGAACACAAAATGGTAACGTCCTTCGATGTAAGTTTAACGAGCCCAAAGAAGGGAAGCTCGATGATTTTTCATGTTTAGAGAGTCTAAAAAATCATAAAAGGAAACTCCATTGGGGTACCTTTTTCGAGAATAGTCTAGTCGGTTCGAAAAAAGGGGTAAACTAGCACCGATTAGACGTCAATTCAAAACCATTTTAACGAGTGTGACAAGCACAAGATCACTCGGCTATTTTTTCAATTTTAAAGAGTCTGAAATAATCTTAACTATGGACTCCGTCAGGAATATTCTTCTGGGCCATTTTAACGAGTGTGAAAGAATAAGGTCACTCGACAATCTTTTCAATTTTAGGGAGTCTGAAAAGAGCTTAACTATGGACTCCAGGGGGTTTTCTTTTTCGTAAGTTTAGTCCCTCAGGCCCGAAAAAGGAATAAAATTATACCTGAGGATACTCTTCTAAAGAATTAGAATTCAATAGAGTAATCCTTTGTTCGTATAGTTGACCTTCCGGACCGAAAAAGGGGTAAACTATCGCCGGACAGACGTGACTTCAAATTTCAGTTTAACGAGCGTGAAAGGTCACAAGGTTGCTCAACAATCTTTTCATGTTTAGAGGGTCTGAAAAGGGCTTAGACCCGTTGTGTTTTGGGAGTCTAGAGGGTAAGAGAAAGAGTGAAAAAGACCCATGCAAATGAGGCTCAAACTCGTATTCCAGAAAGACTATACGGACTCCCGAGCCTACAGTGTTGTTAGAAATGGCATGGACACCATAATGCAACCATGAACTACCTAGGGCATCCATGTTTTGGCAAGCTCTACTACCAAGTTGCGACACTCCTAGAGCAGATATGACGGTTGCGTGTCACAACCGGATGGGATCGATCCTATATCGTAAGAACAAAAAGGAAACAAGATGCAACAGTGGGGATGGAAACCTACCCTATATGCTCAAGTTGATTTTTGGAAAAAAAATTATGGACTGTCGATGTATATTCTTATTTTTATTTTCTGAAACTCAATGAAAAATGTCCCAATACCTGATCAAATTCCTGCTATATAACTTCTGAACCACTCAAAAAAGTTTTTGGTATAAAGAAACTGATAAAAGGGTCCAAAAAAGTGACGAAAAGAGGCCAAAAACTCTATAAATAGAAGCTGGCAGCTCATTATCACCATTGTTGATTTGGAAATTGACTCTGGAGCCAAAAGAACCCCTTTGCCAAAGATCATCATTCCGGGAGCTACAGTGGACGAAACGGACTTCTGCTTGGGCCAAGTAAGTACAAACTCCCTCATCTTGCATTTCAATACTTCATTTATTAAATTTAAGCATGTTTGGGGGGTGGTCGTCGACCTCTAAGAGGTCGGACCTAGTAAAACGCAGGCTGTCCAGAGACAGCCCGCGGGTACCCGCGTGCAGAGTTAAAACTGCGCATGGGTACCCGCGACTGTCACCTCGACAGCCCGCGGGTTACCCCCACGTAATGGAAAATTGACTTGTGCAAGATCTAAACTCCCCCTTTTTTGCTCTGTGTGTTTGGCAGGATGTATGTTCATTGGAGAGAGAGGGAGCACGAGGCTGCCAATGAGGCAGTGGCTGCAGATCCGAATGTTATGGCCGTGCTGACGCAGTGTGGCCTGGTAAAGTTCTTTTTGTGTCCGTTTATGCGTGCTCAACCCAGGCTACTAAATGCCTTGGTTGATTATTGGCACCCAGATGCAGAGGCCTTTATGATAGAGGGGCAATCCTTGGTGCCCACCACCGAGGATATTTACTTTTTGATTGGCCTCTCGAGGAGAGGGGAACCCGTCAACTTTCAGACTTTTCTAGTGGGGCCGAGCAAAGTCTCGAAATTGATAGCAGAGTATTGCGAGGCTAGGACCAATCCGAGACCTTCCTCGGTGCCCTTTAGTAGGATCACCAGCCTCACCTTGTAGAATATATTATCGCTCATTGGGCGGATTACCGGCTCGACAGCCGTGGATCAGGCTTCGCGCGCACAGATGAACTGTACAATTCAGTGCATGAATGCACAAATTTTCGATTGGATTACCACACTGCTAGAGAGCATGAAGAGGCAATTTACAAATTGCCAACAATGGACACACATGAACTTCGGGTTTGGGACCATCCTGTGTTCATTATTTTTTGAGAGAGTTCCATGCTTCAGTCCTCGGCTGACAGTACGAGGACATCTGGTGACTTTCCCCGCAGTGTGCAGATGGGCAGCATTGTTTCCGTGACAGGGTGGTGGAAGGACAGTAGAGGCCTTCAATGAAAACTTTTTTCCGTGGCTGTCATGGCAGATCCCAGCGATTGAGGATTACCCATATGTAGGGATCGGCTTTTCCAGAGATCCGACGATACCATTGCCTCCTGGTGAGGAGCGAGGGGAGATGGGTAAGTCTCCACCTATCTAGTTTTTTTGTTTGCATATGTAATTTTTATGTCTTTTTGATATATATATCATGTTTTTGTATAATAGAGTTTTTGATGGGTGATCATTGTGTTGCGTGTAGATGTGGGACCCGTGCGACCTCCCGATTATGCATGGAACAGGTGTTTCCCACGGCCAGAGGCCGCAGCTGCCGCCGCCAGGGGAGCAGCAATAGCAGGGAACCTCCCAGCAGGAGAGGCCGAGAGGGCTCTTAGTCGGATTGAGAGGAACTTCACTGATCTCACTCGCATAGTTCCCATGGCAGAGATAGAGGACTTGTCGCCCTCCATGCAGAATCATATGGTGGGGGTACCTTAAACATGGGTCCGATTGTTTAGGCGTTTGGGTCGGGTTGTACATGAGTATAACAGGGCCCATAGGCCCTGAACAGCCTTGTAAACTTTTTATGTGCCATGAGAACCTTATTGTATATATTTTTTGAGGGCATAAGCCCTGGTGACTCATTATGGTTCCCACTTTTTGAGGCGCTTGTGCCCATCTATGTACTCTGAGAATTTTAGAATGTTTATATATGGTTTTTATTTCTTTGATGTGTCTTTATGGATTATGTGTGAAAAAATGTATTTACATGTGTATGATCATGATCTTTTTATGTGTGAGAAAGATGCCAATCTAAAATGTGATTAGCTAGAGTATCTGTAATTTGATTTAGACTCCTAGGAACATTAAAATATGTAATATAATCAAAGTTGCGTTCCAAGATACGTACCCTAAGGAATCGTCGGTGTAAAGTTGGGTCATGCACCCGGTATATTCTGTTTAGCTGCGACACAACCAGTTGAGCATCTAGATAGACTCGGAGATGAGAGATGCCCAATGACAAAGCGTCACGAAGCAACTCAATAGCTGCACTATACTCAGGAACATTATTTGTGGTGTCACCTAAGCATATCCCTCCGGAAGATAACAACTGACCCTGTGGTGTAAATATTACCCAAGTTGCGGAGGCAAGCCTCCACGTGTGTTGACTAGCACCGTCCGCATACCCAATGAACACCTCGGACTCACTTGACATCTGCCATAGTGATGAAAGATAACATTAACGACATGTCCATGACACATTTTTAAAAAGAAATGTAAAAAATTAATAACACAAAGACTATGCATATGTTACAAAAAGTTACCCACAGTGACGATGCTATGAGTAATACTTCTTGAGGTAGAGCCCATTTCTAGGCTCCACCAAAGCATTCCCTTTAAAATCGACCAAACGATAAGCACCCTTATTTAAAACCTCCTTAAAAATGAAGGGTCCGAACCACATGGGTTTGAACTTTCCTGCCCCCAGGGGGTCCTTATCTTGGTCATAAACTAGGACAAGGTCGCCCTCAGAGAAAACCCGAGGACGAACGAACCTATCATATTGACACTTAACCTTATGTTTATGAGCCTCGTTAGCCAGTTCCGCATCACGACATTGTTCGTTAAGCTTCTCTAGGTGTACTAACCGTTCTTCAATCGGAGAAGTGTCTGGCAATAACTGTACTGCCAATTTCAGAGATGGAATTTGACATTCGATGGGAAAGGCTGCCTCCAGCCCATAAACAAGTTGGAAAGGTGAGAAACTGGTTGCATTCTTAACTGATGTTCAGTAAGCCCATAATGCCGAGTATAACATCAAATGCCAGTTTGACTTGGCTGAGTTGATGGTTCATTGTAGCATTGTCTTAAGCATTTTGTTAACAGCTTCCACCTGCCCATTGGCTTGGGGGTAGTAAGGTGATGAGTGTTCTTCCCATAACCCAAGCTTTGATGTTAACTCGGACATCATTTGGTTCTGAAAGTGACTTCCATGGTCAGTGACAATCTCTCTCGGTACGTCGAACCGTGCTATAATTTGGTTAAATAAGAAGAGAGTTGCAGTCTCTCCATCATCTTTGAACGTCGGCATAGCTTCGACCCACTTAGTGAAGTATTCGACAGCCACAATGATATAGAGGTGTCCCCTGGCTGACGGGGGGTTGCAAGTAGTGTAATCAATCCCCCACTTAGTGAAGGGACCGATGGTGAGAACAGGAAACATAGGAGCTGGATGTGCCCTCATCTTCCGTGAGAAGATTTGGCACAGATGGCACTTCTTGACCGACTCAATACAGTCTTTGATAAGCGTGGGCCAGAAGTAACCTGCTCATAAGATATTTTGGGCTATTGCCAACCCTGATAAATGACCGCCACAAGCTCCTGTATGACAATCGTTGAGCACTATGATGGCCTCCTCATGAGTGAGACATCGATGCAAGATACAGTCTACACCTCTCCGATACAACGTATCATTGAGTATGAGATAGTTCTTGGCCTGATGGCGTATCCGCCGATGCTCATCACAAGAAGCAGAGGTAGGACACTTAAAATTTTGGAGATAGATCAGTATATCTCTGTACCAGGGATCTGAAGATTCAATCAAAATCATATCCCCCCGAATAGGCGATTCCTCAAGCACAACGTCACCTGACTCAATCGGAAGCTCTGAGATAAGTTCTGCGAAGACCAATGACTTCTTGGACTTTGCTGAAACGAAGTTTAAGTCAAATTCTTGGAGGATTACCATCCACCTACTGATTTTTCTGCCGATAACTCGTCGTGTCAACATGTACTGGAATGGATTCATGACGGCAACGACAGTGGTCTTGCGAAACAGAACATAGTGACAGAACCATTGAACATCATGAACTGCCACCAATGCAAGTTTTTCAAGATGAGTATAATTAAGTTCTGATCCTACAAGGCCTCGGCTCAGGTAATAGATCACGTATTCAGAAAATGAATCATCTTCCTGAACTAAAACCATTCCTATGGTTGACTCTGCGGCAGCCAGATATAATAGGAAATCCTTGTTATAATTCGGTGGCCGTAGCAGAGGTGCAGTTGTAAGAGTGTGCTTCAATGCCTCGAAAGAGCGTTGCACTGCTTCGTCCCAGAAAAAGAGAACATCTTTCTTCAGTAAACGCATGAAGCCCTTGGTGATTTCGGCATAGTTAGCGATGAAGCGTCGTAAGAAGTTCGCCTTGCCTTGAAGACTTTGAAGTTGTAAAATTGTGCGTGGGGGCGGCAACTGGATTATCGCCTCCACCTTGAGAGGATCGACCATGATCCCTGTGGTTGACACTATGAAACCTAACAAATGTCCAGATGTGACGCAAAAGCTTCACTTGTTGGGATTCAAGCGAATCCTGAAGTAGCGACAGCATTCAAAGATGAGTCTGAGGTGTGTAGGATGATATTTTCGCTTGCGAGAGCATGATGCTAAATCATCTAGATAGGCCTCGACTATATGTTTGAGGTCATGAAACGCAAAAGACATGGCCCACTGGAAAGTGGCTCCAGCATTCTTGAGCCCAAAAGGCATCTTGAGATAGGTGAATGTACCCCACAGACAAATGAATGTCATCTTGTGTTGGTCCTCAGGTTTGATTTGGATTTGGTTATAGCCCGAGAAACCATCCATGAACGAAAAGGCTTCACAACTGATGCACTCATCAATGATCTGGTCGATGAATGGGGTTGGATAATTATCTTTTGGACATGCCTTGTTCAAATCACAAAAATTGGTACAGACATGAATCGTGCCTTGTTTTTTATCGACTGGCACGGGGTTTGACACCCATTGAGTCAAATGAATAGGGTATATGAACCCAGCCTTGAGCAATTTCTCAACCTCCGTTTTAATCATTGTTTCTTTCCTAGGATTAACTGGATGAATTTTTTGTCGAACAGACTTAGCATCAGGATACGTTGTAAATTTGTGTTCAACTATTTTTGGATCGATGCCTGGCATTTTTCTCGTAAGACCAAGCAAAAACATCGCAGAATTCTTTAAAAAGATCGGTGTAAATCTGAATCTCTTCGGGGGAGCAATCTGCTCCGATGAAGACATTCTCCACGATGTCGGGGTTTCGGGAGATATTGATAGGTATCGTGGTAGAAATAGTCTCCATATTTCCCTCAGCATTAATATCTTGTGTAGCTAAGAGGTTAATGGGACAAGCCTGATCTCCCATCATGGCGATAGTGAATTCTCCTGCCTCGATTCGGTGTAACTCTGGGAGGAAATATGATCTGTGATGAAGATCTTCCCAGGGTTTTTCCGGACCAGTAATTGCTTCAATTATTGCTTCGTCATAAGGCAAGACTAAATCTAATGAATCGGTGTTGGCAAAAGAATCCTGAGCCCAGATAGGCTCAAGGAGTGGATCCGACTCTTGTGCGGGAATCAGATCAGGAGTAGTTGAAGCTTACTGGACCAAAGAGTACGCTACTTCAGCGGCCGACAAGGGCGTGGACATGCCAGCATGCCCTGTCTCATCCATTGTGGCTGATGAGGAAGGAAGAGTCCACGGATCCTGAAAGTAAGTCATGCGAAACGACGAAACATGGAAAATCTCAGCCTTGTGGTAGTTCGATATAAATTTGACATCTCCATGAGGAGGTGGGTAATCGAAAGTACCCATCAAAGATGGGCACAAACCAACTCCTATGTTGACGACACCGGCTTGAGGATTATCAACCATGGGAACTGTGGATTCCCCCAAAGATGGGTCAGGGCAAGAGAAGGATAACTGATCAATGGTCACTATTCGACCTTCATGTGCAAACAATAAGACTCGAAAGATTGTAGCGACCACCGCTTGCATTGCATAAGTCCAACTATGACCTAACAATAGATTGTAGTCGATGGGGGCATCAACTACCTCTACTTCGACACACACGGTCTTTCCCCCTAACTGCACAGGGAAAGAAGGAATGATGCCATGCGGTCGGAAAGAACGACCATCGAACACAGTGAGGAGAGTAGGTGACGGAGACAACTCGGGTTGACCAATGGCTTTCCAGCATGCTAACGACATAACGCAAGTTGAAGCGCCCTCGTCTACCACCGTGTGGAAGATATTCCGTGTAAAAAATTTCGTGGGATGAGCCACTACTATATGGAACGCAACGTGGTAAGGCAAACGAGGTTTCAAGTCAGTCGTATCTAACATGATGGTACCCAGGTTACAAGTCTCGGTAGAGCCTAAAGTAGTCAACAAGGCTTTCCTCTGAGCAGGGAAACTTTGGAGGACCTCCAAAGCGGACATAGCACAAGGGGTTTGTGATAAATCTTCCACCACAGAGTAGTTATGGGCGGCCCTTGCATTTGTATTGTGAGAAGTGCGCTTGAACGCACCTTTTGGAATGTGTGTCATCGTTTCACCCAACGTCTTCTCGATCTGTAGAGGAAGAGATGGGATCTCGACTTCTTTTCCCTTCTCAAGGGCGCTTGGTTTTCTATATTTGTGCACTCTAGTTGTTATGAAAGCATCACTTTTAACCATGTATACATTCGCGGAAGATGAATTGTTTGGGGGAGGGCAGTTTTCTTGGCTGCCCCCTTCGGCACTTACAGAGGCTTGAGTTAAATTTTGCCCATGCTGAAAGGGATTAGTCAACACGACTTGCTGTTGCTGTGTGACAAACTTCTGGGCCTCCGCCAGTCGAGGGCATAGATGGGTCAGGTGGTCTTCCACACATAAGTTGCATGGATACCTCGCCTTCCTCTTTTCCGTGGTGCCCTCGCCAGCATTATCAGTTTGTTTTTTATCCCCCTTACTCTTCTTGCATTGTTTTTTCTTCCCTTCAGGTTGTTGATTTCCCTTTGGTTTAGTCATCTGTACGGAGTGTACTTCCGATGTTTGAGTAGAAGGAGCAGCCAAAAAAGGAGCCTGGATGGTTGCTGAGTGTTGTATAGATAATTGTTGCAATTGTTTTGTCAATTTCTCAGCGGGCTTAGTTTGTGCCGAACCAACGATACCATCGGCATGTGGTCCGGCTCTCTGTCTGGTTTTATCCAGAATCGATCGTGGTGCATCCGACAGGATGTTGTACAATAGACCAGATTGAGAATAGATAAGCTCAAACTATTGAGCCCTCATGATGGCATCCTCCTCGGAGAAAACCCCTGAAGTTGCAATGTCTTTGGATAACTGTGGAACTAAAGACTTAAGGAACCACTCAAGCAGGAATGTTGGTGGGACGAGTACCTTGATAAGGCTCTTTCGACGTCGCCACTCTCGAATATGATCTGAGATATGGTCCGCTGTCGTCTGCTCGAAATTGGATAGCAACTTTGTGCCGGCGTCGTATCTTACAGGTAACTGGAAATGGTTAAGGAAGGCCATCGCCAGTTCACCAGAAGAAGAATATCATGAACAATCAAGCTCTATGTACCATTTCACGACACTCCCAATAAGAGTGCGTTGAAACAATCGCAACTGGACGGAGTCATCTTTCAGTGAGTTAGATGAGCACCAAAGGTGGAAAGTAGTCACGTGATCACCTGGATCTTCGTTAGGCTTGGCCTCGAACTTTCGAATGTCCGAAGGCAACTTCGTTGGCATAGGAGGCCAACGCGGATCGTGACAGATAGGATCATTTAACAACCGTGTTAAATCTGGCAAGTGTAATGTCGCCAAGAAAGGTAGTTTAGGTTGCTGCTGATAGCCTGGAAAAAGGGGTCCTGGAGGTTGACTGGCACCAGGTTGCTAGGAAAAGTTTGGCTGTTGCCCCGGGTTCTGGTAGAAACCATGGACCTGACCAGCGTAAGGGTTTTTCATATGAGGAGACATCATTGCCTGATTCCCCATAAAGGACATAGGATGTTGGGCATTCATCGGGTTTGGCGCACTTTGGGAAGGATTACCCCATGCCGATCCTATTGGGAGAGGCATAGCAGTCTTTCCGGGGTTCCATTAACTGTGAAAAGAATTACCCCAGAATGGCATTCCAGCGGAAGGAACAAATCCTTGTGAGTTCCAAGGTCCTGGTATGTGTGCCCCCGGCACAGGAATAGTACCCTGTGCCGGAGTAGATTGTCCAAATATCGGCGTGCCCCCAGATGGGAAAGCAGTGGGTGTGAACGTGTTGTGACCAAATTTCCCGTTCCAAACAAACGGTGACGAACCTACCGGCTGAGTTTGCGTAGGTGGTCCTTGACTCCCGGCTCCAAGTGAACTTGTGTGTGCAGGCTGCCCGACGGTCTGCTGATGCGAACCACCGAGTGACGGGGACGAAGGAGGAATATGACCTCTAGCGTGAGGAAAAGCATTGAAAGGAACATGAATTCCCCCAAGTTGACCTTGCAGAGTAGTGTTAGAGCTCCCTGCCCCCAGACCCAAAGTCTGTAAAGTGGGGTGAGTGAGTACAGGACTTGTTCCTGAACTAGGCATACTGTATGAAAACGGAGCGCCTGTTGTACTAGAGGTGAAGGGATTTGTGGCCGCCACGATAGATGGGGTCAGTCCACTTTGCGACGAAGTTATGGTCGGAGCCATGGTGGTCCGGACCGATGATGACAAGTTAGGAGATGCTTATCCTGTGGTGACAACGGTGACAGGAATGGAAGAATTCCCAGTTGAAGTAACAGCGTTTGGTTCCATAACTGGGTTAGGCACTGACAGGTGTTCGTAAAATTGAATTGGCACAATAATGTCTGGCCAAGTATCAATGTTTGGGGTTTCAATCACGCCAAGATTAGAGGTTGATTCCTCTGGGAGTTCTTCGGGCTCAAAATCCCCAGTTGCTTCGAAAGACCCTGGATGGTCTAGCTTCCACCTCAATGGTGGCGGGGGTGGCTCCAGTATAACCGGCGGCAGGCCGAAAATCCTTCATGACCGACGAAGCTATGAATCCTCCACTGTGTGAGAAGATTCATGACACGCTAAGTTATACTTCACGAACAAACAATAGCACACACTAAAAGAAATCCCCTAACAGATAAATCAAGAAAGCACTAAACTAGTTGGAAGAACAGTTACAACAACCAACACTAGAGCAACTTACCGGTGCAAGTGCAACTTGAATACGGAAGCACCCTCCGGGTATACTCTACAAAGCATGGCCCGATGTCTGTCTTAGGTATCGCGGTATACCCCTGCAATCACATGTGTATGTCCCTAGAAAAGATTGGCAACTAGTTTGTCAGCACGTGAATAGTCACCAGGCGGGTACAGTCGATAGTCGGGTAGACCAAAATGAGCAGGGTATCAAGCCCGAAACCTGTCAAGGGTATCGAGAGAAAATGGTCCGGAAGACAACTGAGGACCTCGAACGGATTTGATATCCACGAAGCTCCGTGGCAGATGCAAACAATGGAATCCCTTAACAAATCCTCGATATGTACTCTCCACAATGCTCGGTCCAGCTTTGGAGGGGTTATCTCTACTACCTTTCCTTACGCGACCTCGTGTTTAGACCCTGTGTTAGAGGGGGGTCCTGGATAACTTTCCGTAACTGGACTTCTACACTCCCTATTGACAGACTCCAATGTTTTGTTTAGGTGGCCTTGGAGAATTTACTCTCCAACCTATTCCAAGGCCCTAGTCCTAAGCTAGTGTATGCACCCTAAAAACAAAAGGTCTACTTGATTTTAATTAGCGTTGTTTTTAATGGTATTTTTAAGTCACAAGGTACGAAAGTGAAACTGATGGTGTGTAACAAGACTCAAAGCAAAATGAACAAGAAATGCTTGGAAACAAAAACTTTTACAAACAATGCAAAAAACTAGCAACTTTTCAACAAGAAAGACTTCTTTTTCTTTTGGAATTTTCTAAGATTTCATGCAAAAACTTATGAAAAGAGACTTCTTCCCTAGCTACTAATGCAACAACACAATCTTCAAACCAAGAAGAAAATGAAAAAGAGAATTTTTTTTTTTATTTAATTGCAAACTAAAGAAATAAAGGGAAAATGACAACAAGTACAAAACCAAGAGAATGAAAACAACACTCTGGCTTAAAGCGCAGATCGCAAAAATAATCAGAGAAAAGATGCGAAACAGCAACCAAGAAAGCACCGATTCTAACAGTTGTCTAAAAACCATAAAAAAATATTATTTTTTTTCTTTTGTCTTTTCTATCAAAACATCAACTAACAAACACAGGCTAAGGATAAGATGCCCTAACCTGCCGACTGTGCAGATCCAGACTCTATACCCCTGAGAGGAGCTCCTCTCACCACAGGAGTTGATGACTGCCCCACCCAAGCTGAAAAGCTACCAATCAAGCCCGTGACTATCACCAAAACAGCACGCGTGTAAACGCATGCTGAGCTATAACAACGCGCGAGTACCCGCGGGCTACACTTAAACAGGTCGCGGGTTTGTATAAAGGCTAAGATAAAACAACACATAAGCAGCCCAGACCTGAAAAAGGCCTCTGGTATTGACAACCAGGGTCTCTAAAAGGCTTGGATGCTTTTAATTTAACAGAAAAGGAAAATTTTGCAAAAAGAAGACAAATGCAAAGAATAACCGACACAATAAGGTAGACTGAAAAAACCAGACAATAAACCAACAAGACATAGACAGGATCCAGAAAGCCCCCTGAGAAGGTAAACTTCTGATAGGGAAGAGGAGACTGCCTCTCAAGCCTTCTGAATGCTACACGCTACTGAAACCTCTGCAGCAAGCGTGCAAACGCGGGCTACAGAAGGTTAGGGCGCGGGTTACACGCGTGCAGGACTTTTGCAGGCCGTGTGTACCTCTGTGTGTCCCGAGAAAAAGTTTCAAGCAACAGTCAAGGAAAAGCTGGTATTGATAACCAGGTTCCCTGCTAGCTTTTACCTAACAGACAACAAATAAACAAAGAAACTGAAAATGTACTTCTTTGAACTACCCAAGAACCTTTAACCAAATCCGAGAAACCCTAAGAGTAAATTTTCCCCAGTGGAGTCACCAATTCTGTTGTGGGGAAATTCTACCCTACGGACTAACAAGCTAGGGCTTAAAATTGCATGTAGATCATGACCCTTCAGAAATTACTTTTGACATTCTACCCCAAACCTAAAACCCTTTTTCACATGCAAAAATGGAAAGAACCAACTAACCATTTTATCGACGGTTGGTGTAGATCCTCCGTTGTGCTTTATCTCCTTGCTTCTGTTGCTCCTTCCAAAGAAGATCCCGCAATCAAGACAAAAACACTACGCATGCATGCTATTGTTCTACTAGAGAGTTAGAGATTAAATATAAATCAAATGAAACACATAAGACTCGTGCATTTGGGACGGGAAAAGTATCTTTTTATTAATCTCAAGATGAATCAACTTACAATGATTATAGAGATCGGCCACCGTTCCTTGATCCTGATCCTGGGATCCTCCTCTTCTTTGTCCTCCAACTGCTTTGCTTGAATTCTCCGAAAGCTCGAGGAAAGGCTAAAGGGTTGGGACAAAAGGGATTCGGCACTTGGGCAGAGTTTCTTTGCTATGATTTTCCTCCTTTGAATAGTACCCCTACCCCTTCTTTTATAGGCTAGAAGGAGCTAGGGTTTTGGATGAACTCTCGGCCATGCATGGCTGGGAGTTCCATTTAACTGACCCAAAGCTTTTCGTTCCATCAGAAACTTTCCTGATTTTTTTCTTTGTTAGGTAAACGCGGGATATAGTGGGCCAGCCAGCGTTCCAACGCATGCAGTATAAGGCCTTCCAGCGTTCCAACGTGCCCAGTAATGGGTTAGGGCGCGGGTTACTCGATTTAAGAGGTTTTTTAAGAGTCTGTTCAGCATGGCTTTGGAAATGAAGGGCAATGAGTTGGCCTGATGCCAGGTAAGCATGGATGGTGCAATTTAGGGTTATAACAAGGATACCTTGTAATTGGCTTTTGAAACTAGGTAGAGACAACCCGATTTAAGTGTCATAGGAAGCAAGGGAACATAGTTGTTGAGTAGCGCTTCTAAGTAGTGCACTGCACATGCAGAGGATAGAACTTTACTGAATGTTGTGAGCTTAGTAGTAATGGTGGCGGATGTATCAAACTTCAATATGCAGGTGATGAGATTTAAAGGTTTGAAAGGGGGGAACAAAATCATAGGGTGGCGTGAGGAAATATCTCCTCCAACTATGCAGGCCCGATAACCAAAATTCTGAGCGTTATCTCTCTTTGAAAATTATGTGCAGAGGAGGATAAATATGGAATACCCATGGAATGGAATTCGTTTGAAAACCTCAACAATATTTCAGGAAGAATTTGCGAGAATCTTGGCCTCCGAATCTACCTCAGCATTGGATCCGGTAGCACTGTTGTTGACTGGTCAGAACTCGGAGTTTGCGTAGTGCAACAATCTTGAGTTTTTCAAAAAATTGCAAACCGTTATCAGAGCTCATAAATATGAGATCTTGAAATAATCTTTTAAACAACTCCTGGCAATGAAAACAAGGAATATGACATCAACATTGTAATCATAAATCATGGTGGAATATGATGAATGGGAAAGGCGCTACGGAAACTCTTGATGACTGGGCAACACTTCGATTCAAAAAATTCTTGGATAGGTAAGAAAAGGACAACAAGGCGGGGCTACGAGGGAATAAGTGAGGAAAATGTCCTGTCAAATCAAGATATTCGTGGAGTGAATCGATCTTAGTGACAATTCATGAGGGAGATTAAGTCATGAACAAAATTCCCCAATAATTTTCCAAGGGGGACCTAACAAACACACTTTTAAAAAGGTCAAATTAAAAAAAATCAAAAACTAAGGCTTAGGAAAAGATAAAACTAAAGGCTAAAAACCCAAGGCAACTTAGTGTGATAACAATAACTTCCATTTCTTCTGCTCGATTTCTTCTTAGTGAGTTCAAACCAAGCTAGTAGTCTTGTAATTCTCAGCATAATAACTAGTTGTTCTGGATTTTCTTTCTTTCTCAGAATCTTCATGTTCTTCCTCATGTCTCTCTTTAGTTCTTGGGTCCATGGGTATTTTATAGATTTCATTCCCTGAACATTCCAACTTCTTCCTTTCATCATTGGATCATGGATGTAGATGGACGACCAAGATACTTTAAGGCTTATTTTTGAAGAAGACTTTTTCTAGAGTCAAACTGAACACGTGCTTCTTTTCATGGCTACTACTTTCAATGGGAACATGGATAGATAATTCATAATCCTGAATGGATCATATTATTTAGGATTATCTCCCTCCTAATCCTTGCTTCATGCATGAATGCAAGCTCTCCTTTTGGAATTCTATAATCATCTCCCTTCATATAAGATAGTTCATGCTTATGTCTGCATGGTGTCACAAGTATTTTTCTAATTTCCTCTTGGTTGTTGACTTGTTTCTGTTTTGACTTCTTCTGGGTCTCTTCAGGTTTGATTATGATTTCAACTTATCTAGAAATTGTTACTTATATAATAGTTTCCACAGGAGTTGTTACCAAATATTGTCAACACGCTTCATGTTTTCATGTGTATTGCTTGACTTGTAGTCATCGTGATAGCAATCCTTATCCTTTTATTCTTCCATAGGTAAAATATTTTCTTCTAAGAAATAGATATACATGATATGTACATGAACTATGTAAACATGGTATATACAAGAGCTTTGAAGAATATTGTTACCTTGATTTAGAAGAGGAAGTTTTTTTTATCCTGCTTGACTTTGTTTGAGGTTTCCCTTTCTTTGGCAACCGTTTCTTCATTTGTTTCCCTCCTTTTCTTTAAATCGGGACAATTATTCCTATAGTGAACATATTTTAGACAGTTGAATAATTGTATCTTTGACATATCCTTTTCTTTATTTGGTTTCTTCCTTGAGCCAAACTTCTGCTTATTCCTGAAATTCTTGAACTTTGTTGTGAAAGCTTGATCATCCTATTTCTTTTGGGATTTCTCTTTTGTGTTAATGCTTGACTCTTATTGTGCACAACAAGCCCAAAGTTCTTCAAATGTGGTATACTCCTTTCATGTGTTCATGCTTGCGACAATGCATCCCAAATATTGGGAAGACCGTTGAGTACTATATTTACCAATTCCTTCTATAAAATGATTTCTTCAATAACTTGTAGTTGATATCTTAACTGAGAGATTCTCACAAGGTATGATGTTATGATATCATCATCATTTATTTTCATGTCACATAGCTCATTCTTCAAACTCGTTACTTGTCCAATGTTTCTGACTGAGAAGAGGATAGTTAGGGCATCGCACATATTCTTATATGAGTCAAGATGCGAGATGTAGGATATCAAGTGGTATTTTATAGAGTCCACTATGATACTCATGGAATTGATGTCATTGTCTTTGAACTTCTCCATAATTGTAATGTTTTGAGGCTCCTTCTCTTTTCCTTCTTCAAACTGTGGTTCCACGATTTTTCCTTTCATGATATCCAACACTTTATTTTTGGCAAGGATGAGATCAATCCTTGTCTTCCATGCTCTAAAGTTAGAATCCACTTCTAACTTGTTTTTTGACTTCATAGAGTAGGTCATGAATTCTTTGACTTGGTCAACCTTTGACTTTGACCAAAAAATCAAACTTGACGTCTTAGCTTGTTGAGAGTACCAGGAGGTGCGCTAGGATAGGGAGCACTAGGATATATAGAAATTAGGTCAATCACTTCACATAACATGCCTTAACAAAAGGATTAGGGTTTTGTTGCTACAACAAAACTTTGACTGTAGTTGCAACTATAACTGAGAAAATTGTCCCAATTTATCTTCCAACGGTTAGACTGTCTGAAGATAGCGTGGGCCCATAACCTGTTATAAATAATAGGTGTGTTCGTTCAACCATAGACAATATAACAATATTTTCATCCAACCATAGGCCGAAGCCACTCCCAAGCACCTTAACCTTGATAGAGAATAATTCTGGAAGTAAACCCTAGGCCTAATAGCGAATCAATGTAGCATACTCTCTCCAGAGCTAGCGCATAAGGCATAAATTCCAAACCATAACCAAGAGAAAGTCCAAGCCTAAAACTAAAAATACTAGTTGTAGTAGCTGCAACTGCACATACTCTCCAGACTTGTGCACTTACTGAATTTCTACAGTGCGCACTAGATTTCTGCAGTTGCAAGTTGTGCCCTTCAAATGAGCTCTAGCTTCCTGCATTTATATTTCTCCTCCTTGGATGTCTGGGACGACTTCTTATTCTGGATGCTAAAAACTCAATATTAAATATTTCCTTTAGTCGAATTTTCTTCTAGGGTTATGTCCAATGCTTTAGGATTTCTTCTTGCTTCCCAGAACATTTTTTATAACCTTAAATTTCTCCATAAATGCATACCTAGCACTTGGCCCTCTTACTTGATATTTTTTCCAAGCCATCACTAAGTTTCTCTTCTTAAAAACTCACTTTTTGAATATGTACGCGCCCTGCACCAATACTGCACATGTACACGTGCTTGTTGCACCACTATAGCCCTCATGCGTACACTTGCTACGACACTATAGATCGTGTATACTTGCAAAAGCTGCAAGGAATTCGTTGAGATTACAGGCTATTGGGTGGTTTCCCAACTAATTCACCACCTATAGCCCATCACCCAATCGAATAACCATCATTTTCCCATATAAAAGGAGCTTTTTGGGTCTCATTCCACATCTAGACATAAGAATAGTGAAATTATGCCCATTTCACATCCCCTCATTTCCCCAAGCATTTGCAGCCTTCTTGTGAGATTTGTCCTAGAATTCCTCAATTTTTCCCTTTTTCCTCCATTAGAACCCATTCCATTTCCCAAGAAGAATTTTGAGAGGATAAAGATACATGGAGGTGCACTTGGAGCTTGGTGAAGAGGAGCCCAGACCAGGTTCGAGGAGTAGTAGTCGATTTCGGCTGTAAGAAATCATTGTATTATCAATAAAATAAGTACTTTTCCTGTCCCAATAACATGATGTATCAAATGTTTGCATTTGATTTATGTTTTTGTTCCAACATTTGACCCTTATTCATACACAAAATGCATGCTTGTAGTTTCATGTTTATCTGTCTTTGAATGCAGGCCAACCTTGGGAGGAGGTTTGCAGTCAGCGAAGCAATTGATCATGAGAGGATCATCATCAGACGTAGAGTAAAGGTACAATTACCTGAGCCTTCTCATTTTTATTTTCTTGCATGAGTTTGGGGTATGTTTGGGGTAGTTAGAGAAGTAGGATACTTTTAAATGGTTATTGATCTGCCTACACTGTAATCCCTGTTGTAGCCATAGGGGGATTTTTCCCACTAGCAGAACCGGTGACCATACTGGGGAAGACTCTAAGGTTTTAGGGGATATTTTTGGGTGTTTGATTGGTTTAATACCTTTTGAGTTTCTTGTTATGTCTATTGATTCTTTCAAGGGGTCTGGTCACCTGTTGGTGTCGTACCAGTTCTCCCTACCTGGTCAATCTGACTGTTTCATTTCTTTTTTCAAAGAAGTACAGAGGTGTAGGTGGCCTTCTATGGGTCAGCACACGCACATATGCTCCCTACTTTATAGAAAACCCGCGTACATATGTAGGCTACTTAAGTATCTGTAGCATACCTGGTTTCAAGGGATTGTTTCTAAGAAGAGGCAGCCAACCTCTTCCCTTATTGAGGCTTTACATCTCAGGGTTTCTTCTCTAGGTCCAGTGGCTCTGGTTTTTACAGTCAAAACTTGGGTTAGATGTCAGTTTGCTTGTCTTTCTGAAGATGTCTAGTGTTTATTTCTGAAAAGGTTTTAAGCGAGTCTTTGAGTTTATTGACCAACCTGTTTGGTGTCTTTAGTGACTCCCTATGATATGCAGTGGGCTAGAAGTCAGTATTGGTCTTGTCTTGTTTTCTTTTCCCCCTTTAATTTTCTTTAAAGAAGAGAGAAAAAGTTTTATGTTAATATTTTTCTTGTTTAAATCATTTCCCAAAAAAGAAAAGTTTTTTTTTAGTTTGGTAAATTAGTTAGGGTAGTTATTTTGCTTAAAAGGAAAAAAGAGTGCAATTTTTAAGTTATTTACTGATTTCTTAGAACTTAAGTAGCTCGTAGTCGAGGGAATTTGTTTTTTAGGTTTTCTTTTAAAATATCTTGAAAATAGTTAGTTATGAAAAGTTGGCTTAAAGAGTTAGTTGAAAATCTTTATTGTTAACTAGAAGTATTTTTTCTTTTAGTATTTTTCCTTTACTTCTCCTCTTTCGTCTCTCGTACACATCACTAGTTTCACTACCATCCCCTTTGAGTTAAAACAAGCCATTTAAATTGAACACTAATTAAAATCTACTAGACTTTTATGTTTGTAGGGTACATCAACTAGTTTAGGGTAGATCCTTGAATTAGGTTGGAGAGGAAACTCTTCAAGGCTTATAAACAAACATTGGAGTCAGAGCTAGAGAGTGAAAAATTCCAGTAAACATGAAAGTTATCCGGGACCCCCCTCTAACACAGGGGATAAACACGAGGTTGTGTAAGGAAAGGTAGCAAAGATAACCCCTCCAAAGTCGAAACAGGCGTAGTGGGGAACACATATTGAGGATCTGTCGTGGGATATTATCACTTGCATTTTCCTACGGAGTTTCATGGACCTCAAATCTGTTCGATATCCTCATTTTTCTGCCAGACCACTTTCTTTTGATACTCTCAGTAGGGTTTGGACTTGTTATCCTACTCATTGCAGTCCACTCGACTGTCGACTATAGCCGCATGGTGACTGTTTGCGAGATGGAAAATTAGTTTCCTTTATTCTAGGGACTTACATAGGTGACTGTGGGGGTATACTGCGGTACCTAGGGCAGATGTCGGGCCACGCTTTGCATATTTTACCCAGAGGGTTCTTCCGTGTTCAAGTTGCACTTTCACCAATAAGTTTGTCTAGTGTTGGCTAGTGTAACTGCTCTTCCAACTAGATAGTGGTTTTCTTTCTTTATCTCATAGGAACTTTTCTAGTGTGTTCTTAGTTTTAAACTTTACTTAAAGCCTTACTGTGTCATTTATCTTTTCACAATGTGGAAGATCAAGAGATTCTTCAGTCGCAAAGGCTTCAGGGCCTTCCTCTAGTTACATTAGAGACACCACTGCCACCGTTACGATGAAGACTTGACCAACAAGGGTCATTCGAAGTGACCGGGCCATAGGAAAATGTGCCTCAGCCGTCTCCGAGAGGAGATAACTCGAATTCAGAGGAAATTACTATTACATACCTTAGAGAATAAGCTCTCAGGCCAAATAACCCTCTGATCACTGAATTGTTGAAACCAATCTTGGTACAGGTTTTCCCTCCAAGGGTAACACCTCACGAGCATCAGATAGTATTGGAAGAAGCTATGAAATCAAATGATGTTACTTCATCAGGGAGTCCTCATACTCCCTCAACAACTACCACCACAGGGGGTACTCCACCTCCTAACTCACCTTCGTCGGTCTGGAACACAATGGTATCAACCACCTCTACTTTGGGTAGTGATCCAATTCTGTCAGCCACGATGACCACTTATCTATTCACACAGAGTGCGACAGGCCCACCATTTTCATACAGAATGCCCAACTTTGATACGAACTTTTTCCTTACCTACTCCACCCTACAGACCATGGGTTTGGGGGAAGGGAGCCCAAACATTCCCTTGCAAGGTTCTATGGGGGGTACCTCAACCTCCTATAATGCTATCCATTACAGTGGGGGCCATATGCCTCCTTCGTCCCCTTCGCTTGGCGGTGCTTTCCATCCACCTGTCAGGCCAAACATGAACTTCAACTTGTTCAGAGTAGGTAGTCTAGGACTCTCTTCTTACACCATGCCAGTGGGTTCAATGGAATTCTCTTTGCTCGGTGTGTTTGGTAATAACACCTTTTCATCAGCTGTTGTCTCAATAAGGGGAAACCCTAGTTTTGGACAACAAAATCCTGTGCAGGGTACTATTCCTACACAAGGGGTAAATATAGGAGTTTTCTCCCCACAAGGAATTTGGAGTCCTTGGCAGGGATCAGTTCCCTTGTCAGGGGTGTCGACTGGGGGAAACCCCTTACATGGTCAATGGAACCCTAGGAAAGGCTCAGTACGTATGCCCGTTAGATAGGCAGCAGGAAACCATTTCCATAATATTTGGAACACAACGCAGGGAGAAATCCCCGCACAACCCTCGATGCCAACTATAGGAATCAACTGATGATGTCCCAACAAATGCAGTTATTGTATGCTGGTCAAGGCCATGGTGTCTACCAGAACCCTGACCAACAACCCAAGTTTTCTTGGCAACCTGGTGCTAGTCAAACTCCAGGCTCCTTTTCTACCGTTTCTACCGTTTCTACTCCAAGCTACTATTTCTGAAAATGTTACATCTATCAGACTTGTCAAGGTTGCTTGATGACCCAATTTTTCATGATCCGTGTTGGATTCCCATGCCGACTAAGTTTCCCTCCGATATTCCAAATTTCGAGCACAAGCTTGGCGAAGACCCAAGTGATCACGTGACAACTTCCCACCTATGGTGCTCGTCGAACTTGCTATGAGATGACTCCGTACAGTTGCGTATGTTTCAATGCACTCTTATCAAGGGTGCTGCAAAATAGTACATCAAGATCAACCGCTCAATATACTCTTACTTTAACGATTTGGCGATGGTTTTCTTAAACCATTTCCAACTGCCTGTGAGATATGATGTCGGCACTGAATTGCTGGCTAACTTTGAGCAGACAAAAGTTGATCATATCTCGGATCACATCCAAGAATGGCGGTGATGGAAGAGCTTGATCAAGATACAGGTCCCGCTAGCGTTCTTTCTAGAGTGGCTACTGAAGTCTTTGGTACCTCAGTTATCCAAGGACATTGCAATGTCGAGAGTGTTTATAGAGGAGGAGGCGATAATGAGAGCACAAAAACTCGAACTGATATACTCTCAGTCTGGATTACTCGATGAGATTTTTCTAGATATGCCACGGTCCATCCTTGACAAGGCCAGACAAAATTATGGACCACATGCCATTGGTATAGTTGGTTCAACACAAGCAAAGTCCACTGATCAGTTGTCAAATCAATTGCAACAATTGTCGATACAACATATAGTGCCCAGCCAAACCTCTGGTTTAGTTGTTCCCCCTACCCAAATTTCATACATACACAGTATGCATATGACAAACCCAAAGGCCAGCCAACAACCTGAAGGTAAGAAAAAACAATGAAACAAGAAGGGTAAGGGGGATAAAAAAACCCAACAATAATGTTGGCAGGGGAAACACAGAGAAGAGAAATTCGAAGTATCTTTGTAACCTTTGCAGGAGGACCATCCGACTCACCTGTTCCCTCGACTTACGGAGGCCCAGAATTTATTGGCATAGAAGCAACCTACTGTATTAATGAACCCATTTCCACATGGGAAAAATATGACTCAAGCCTCTTCGAGCACGGATGGGGGCAGTCAGGGATCCCCTTCGTCGTCTAGTAATCCTTCGGTTGCAAACATTTATATGATGAAAGGTGATTCTTATATAGTGACCAGAGCACACAAATACATAATGCCATAATTTGTCGAAAAGGGTAAGGAAGCCACAAACCCAACAATTCCTCTCCAGATCGATAAGACATTGGGAGAAACAATGACACGCATCCTGAAAGGGGCGTTCAAGAAATATTCTCATAATCCGAATGTGAGGTCCGACGAGAATTACTTTGTGGTGGAGGAATTGTCACAAACTCTTTGCACGATGTCGGCTTTGGAAGTCCTCCATAGATGCCCTTCATAGAGAAACTTGGCTCTGTTTTCCACCTTGGGATTAGCCGAGACTTGTAATTTGAGAACGATCATGGTTGATACATCCAACTTGAAACCTCGTCTCTCTTACCATGTCGCATTTTAGATAGTAGTGGCTCACCCCACAAAATATTTTACTCGGAATATTTTTCATATGGTAGTTGATTAGGGTGCCTCGACTTGCATGATGTCGTTTTCATGTTGGAAGGCCATTGGCCAACCAGTTTTGTCTCAGTCACCTACTCTGCTTACTTGTTTCGACGGTTTTTCTTTCAGACCACATGGAATCATTCCTTATTTCCCCATGCAGTTGGGAGGAAAGACCGTGTGTGTCGAAGTTGAAGTGGTCGATGCGCCTCTCAAATAAAACCTTCTTTTAAGAAGGAGTTGGACCTATGCAATGCATGCAGTGGTTGCCACATTTTTGTGGGTCTTGTTGTTCCCACAGTAGGGATGAATCGTGACCATTGATCAACTGTCCTTCTCCCAGCCTGACCCTTCATCGGGGGCATCCACGGTCCCGATGATTAATAACCCTTAGCCCGACATTTTCAACATGGGGGTTGGTTTGTGCCCAACTTTGATGGGTACTTTTGATTACCCGCCTCCTTCTGATGATGTCAAGATGATATCGGTTGTCCCCGACCAAACTAGGGCTCAAATATTTCAAGTGTTGTGATTATGAACAACTTACTTTCACGATCCGTGGAATCTTCCTTCCCCATCAACTATGATGGAAGGGACATGGAATCCTTGCATGGCCATTCCCTTATTCGTGGAATAATTTGTGTACAATATTGTCCAGCAAGATTCGACTAACTCTAATCCGACTTCCACGCAGGAGTTAGATCCATTTCTTGAGCCTATTTGGGATCAAGGTTACCTCACCAATATTAATTATTTATACTTGGTATTGCCCTCATATGAGGTGATTCTTGAGGCATTGACTGGTCGAGACAGACCCTGGGATGATCTCCATCATAGATCTTATTTTCTCTCATAGTTAAGAAGAATAGAGACAGGTGAATTCGTGTTGACTATGACTGGAGACAGGTCTTGTCCTGTTAATCCTCTGGCTACGAACACATTTTATGTTGAGGGTAATATGGAAAGTATCACCGAAATTATACCTATATATATCTCTATAACTCCTAGTGTTTTGGATAATTTCTTCGTCGGAGTGGATTTCTCCCCCGAGGAGATTCGAATATACACAGATTTATTTAAATAATTTTGCAATGTTTTTTCCTAGTCTTACAAGGAAATGCCAGGCATTGATCCTATAATCGTCGAACATGAGATAACGACTTACGCTGACGCAAAATCGGTCTGAAAGAATCTTCATATGGTGAATCCTCATAAAGAAACAACTATTAAGGCTGAAGTAGATAAACTTCTTAAGGAAGGATTTATCTACCCCGTAAAACTAACGGAATGGGTGTCAAATCTTGTTCTGGTTAACAAAAAGTAGGGTACGATTCGTGTGTGCATGGACTTTCGTAACTTGAATAAGGCATGTCCAAAGGATAATTTTGCCACCCCATTCATTGATCAGATTGTCAATGAATGTGCAGGCTATGAGGTCTTTTCATTCATGGATGGCTTCTCGAGATATAACCCGATTCAGATCAAACCCAAGGACCAACATAAAACAAATTTTATCTATCCATGGGGCACATTCGCTTATCATAAGATGTCATTTCGCCTGAAAAATGATGGAGCCAGTTTTCAGTGGGCCGTTTCTTTTTCTTTCCATGACCTTATACATATAGTCGAGGCTTATCTCGATGATCTAGCTTCATGATCTTGTAAGATATCTTATCATCCCACACACCTCTGACTAATCTTTGAATGACGTTGCTACTATCGGATTCACTTGAATCATAAAAAATGTAGTTTATGCGTGACATCGGGTTGTATTCTAGGTTTCATAGTTTCAATAACAGGGATCATGGTCTATCCTCTGAAGGTTGAGGTGATAGTTCAGTAGCCTCCCCCGTGCACAATTCCCCAGCTTCAGATCTTACAGGGGAAAGACAACTTTCTTCGGTGTTTTATCGCAAACTATGCCGAGATCACTAAAGGTTTCATGCATTTATTAAAGAAGGGAGGCCCTTTCTGTTGGGATGAAGCCGCTCAATGCTCTTTCAAAGCATTGAAACGTGGCCTCATGTCTGCCCCTCTGCTTCGACCTCCAAATTATAATAAATATTTCTTATTGTATTTGGTTGCTACAGAGTCGGCCATCGGTAAGGTCTTGGTTCAAGAGGATGATTTTCTCAAAGAGAATGTGATTTATTACCTTAGTTGAGGGTTGGTTGGGTTAGAAATCAACTACTCCCATGTTGAGAAGCTTGTGTTGGCAGCAGTGCATGTTGTCCAACGGTTCCATCATTATATCATTCTTCACAAGACCACCTTCGTTTTCATTGTGAATCTATTTCAATATGTGTTGACACGGCGAGTCATTGGTGGAAAGATCAGTAGATGGATTGTTATCCTCCAGGAATTTGACTTGAATTTTGTTTTCGTGAAATCCAAAAAGTCGTTGGTCTTTACGGAACTCATTTGAGAACTTTTGGTCAAATCAGGTGATGTCACGCCTAAAGAATCGCCCATTAAAGGAGATATTTTTCTGATCGCATATTCAGACCCCTGGTATGGAGACATACTTGTCTATCTCCAGGCTTTGAAGTCTCTACTTCTGCTTCTCATGACAAGCATCGACGAATTCGTCATTAGGCACAAACCTATCTCATCCTTCATGACACTTTGTATCATCGAGGTATAGATTGTGTTCTTCATTGGTGCCTTATACACAAAGAAGCATAAATCGTTCTTAACAACTACCACACTGGAGCATGTGGTGGTCATTTGTCTGGGTTTGCAATAACCCAAACAATT
The DNA here is from genome assembly GCA_009831015.1 of Picea engelmannii. Lineage (NCBI taxonomy): Eukaryota > Viridiplantae > Streptophyta > Pinopsida > Pinales > Pinaceae > Picea > Picea engelmannii. The sequence goes on along the minus strand of ML780171.1, from coordinate 49,005 downwards.
CTACGAGTCGGTTACTTTTGGCCTATGTTAATCAACGATTGCGTCAAATCAGTCAAGAAGTGCCACCCGTGTCAGATATTCTCTCAGAAGATGAGGGCACAACCTGCTCCCATGTTTCCCATCATTGTTTTTGGTCCCTTCACTAAGTGGTGGATTGATTTTACTACGTGCCACCTAGCTTCATCCAGGGGGCATTGTTATATCATCGTAGTGGTAGACTACTTCACAAAGTGGGTCGAGGCTATGCCAACTTTCAATAATGATGGTGAAACAACAACTCTCTTCATTTTTAACCAGATAATAGCTAGGTTTCGACATCCTGAAGGAGATTGTCACTGACCATGGCAGTCACTTCCAGAACAAAATGATGTCCGACTTAACATCAAATCTTGGGTTGAAGAAAGATCATTCATCACCCTACTACCCATAAGCGAATGGTCAGGTGGAGGATGTGAATAAGTCCCTTTAGACTATTCTGCAATGACCGATCAATTTGGCCAAGTCAAATTGGCATTTGATGTTGTACTCGACGTTATGGGCCTACCGAACATCTATAAATACTTCCACCAGTTTCTCACCTTTTCAAATCGTTTACGGGTTGGAAGCTGTCTTTCCTAGAGAGTGCCAAATCATGTCTTTAAATTTGGTAGTAGAGTTATTTCCAGACACTTCACCGCTTGAAGAACGCCTATTATATCTCGAGAAGATCGATGAGAAACTTCGTGATGAAGCCTTGGCCAATGAGGCTCACAAACAATGAGTCAAGTTTCAATATGATCGGTACGTTCGTCCTCATATTTTCTCCAAAGGTGACCTTGTCCTAGTCTATGACCAAGATAAAGGATCCCCTAGGGGAAGGCAAGTTCAAACCCATGTGGTTCAGACCTTTCATTGTGAAAGGGGTTTTAAAGAAGAGTGCTTATCATCTTGTTGAATTTGAGGGAAATGCTTCGGAGGAGCCTAGAAATAGAATCTACCACAAGAATTATTACTCGTAGGTTGGTCACCTTAGGTGACTTCTTGTACATATGTATAGTTTTTATACAGTTAGTTTTTTTTTATTTTTGTTATTTATGTTATTTTTTTCACTGTGGTATATGTCAAGTGAATCGGAGGTGTTCTTTGGGTTCACATATGGCACTAGTCGACACACTCGGAGGCTTTCTTCCACAACCTGGGTGATTTTCACACCTCAAGGTCAGTTGCTATCTTCTGGAGGTATCTATCTAGGTGACACCACAAACAATGTTGTCGAGTACAATGTAGTGATAGATTTAATTTGTGATTCTCTGTCACATGATATATCCCACCTCTAGGTCTACTTAGATGCTCAGTTGGTTGTGTCTCAGTTAAATGGGGTTTACCGCATTTATGATCCTACTTTACATCGACGATTCCTTAGGGTAAGTCTCTTAGAACGTTTTATTTATTACATTATGTATATCCATGGTCCTAGGAGATTAAATCAAATGACATAGACTCTAGCCAATCAAGTATTATCTTGGCATATTGCACACACATAAAAAGAATAACACACATGTATAGTTTTTATACAGGGACATGTTGTTATTTATGTTATTTTTTTCACTGTGGTATATGTCAAGTGAATCGGAGGTGTTCTTTGGGTTCACATATGGCACTAGTCGACACACTCGGAGGCTTGCTTCCACAACCTGGGTGATTTTCACACCTCAAGGTCAGTTGCTATCTTCTGGAGGTATCTATCTAGGTGACACCACAAACAATGTTGTCGAGTACAATGTAGTGATAGATTTAATTTTTGATTCTCTGTCACATGATATATCCCACCTCTAGGTCTACTTAGATGCTCAGTTGGTTGTGTCTCAGTTAAATGGGGTTTACCGCGTTTATGATCCTACTTTACATCGACGATTCCTTAGGGTAAGTCTCTTAGAACGTTTTATTTATTACATTATGTATATCCATGGTCCTAGGAGATTAAATCAAATGACATAGACTCTAGCCAATCAAGTATTATCTTGGCATATTGCACACACATAAAAAGAATAACACACATACACATGTACATACATTTGTAAATAAATGTAATCCATAACACATGAAAGATGTAAATATACATATATATATATATCAAAAAGTGTCATAGTACATCGGTGGAAAAAAACACCTCAAAAATATATATCCGGTATACATCATGGGGCTTATTCCCTCAAAAATATACAAAAGACTACCCTCAGCACATAATAGGTCCATCTTATCTAATATCGAGGCCTATTGGCCTTGCTATAGTGAATGACGATGTTTTCCAAATGCCGGAAGAGTTGGACCCAAGTCTGTGGCACCCCAACTACGTGAGGCTGCATCGATGGCGAGAGATCCTCGATCTCGGCCATAGGAACTGCACGAGTGAGTGCAGTGAGGTTTCTCTCCACCCGTCTCAAAACTCTCTCAGTCTCTCTGGCTGGAGGTCCCCCTACGGCTATTGTTTCTAGTGGTACCTCTAGTCGAGGATGTCGCCTAGTCCTTGAGAAGTTTGTTGGGTTCATAAGTCCCACATCTGTACATAGTCGATACATAGTTGTTAGATACTCTGATACACAGAAAAATGATATATATAAAAGAAACTAAAAAATTAAATAACTTTAAAAAAACACGTACCCATCTCTCCTCGCTCCTCTCAAGGAGGTACAGGCATATCTGGATCTCTAGAGAAGTTGATTCCATCATAGGGGTAGTCCTCTATCGTTGGAATCTTCCATGCCCACCAGACAAAAAATGTGTCATCGAAGGCCTCTATGGTCCTTCCTCCCCCTTGTCATGGAAACAATGTTGCCCATCTACACATTGCTGGGAAGGAGGCCACATGCCCCCAAACTATCTCTCATGGACTAAGGTTGGGTACCCTCTCAAAGAAGAATGAGCATAGAATGGTATTGAACCCAAATTTTTTGTTGCTACACTCACGACACGCTGTAAGATGCCTCTTCATGCAAGTAAGCATGGTCGTACTCCCGCCAAAAATGTGTGCGTCAAGGCACTACATGGCACAATACATGTGCACCCAGGAAGCCTGGTGGACTGCTGGGGATCCAATGATCCACCCAATGAGCAGTAGGATCACCTTCAGTGAAAGGTTGGTGATCTTTTTGATGGGAACCTGAGAACCTACTTTCTTAGCGCTTGCCTCACAATGCATACCGATGTAGTCAATGATGTTGAAGGGCCCAAGAGGAAAAGTGCACAGATTGACTGGTTCCCCTCTCCTCGAGAGGCCAGTCAAGAAGTAAATGTCCTCGATTGTTGGATTCAACGACTGCCCCTCAATCATGAACGCCTCTGCATCCGGGTGCGAGTAATCCACTAGTGCATTTAGAAGCCTGGGTTGTTCCCTCATAAGAAAACACTGGTAGAACTCCCATAGTCCACATTGTTTTAATGTATCAATAGAAGTAGGGTCCTCATCGACCAAGATATCTATATCCTCATGTTCCATCTCCCTCCAGTGGACATACATCCTGTTACATGACAAGTTCAAGTGGGAGTTAACTCTTGCACACTTTATTTTTCAATGTTTTTGAGGGTGTATGCGAGTTGTTTTGGGCATAGTCGCGTACATCTGTCGACATACTATTTTATTCATGTGGATGTACGCGGGTTGTCCTTTGAAATCCCACGTACATGTAGGGTCGCCCTTTTTTAGGAGGGCGCGACCCCTCAAAAACTAAAAACTATGAAAAATTGAAGTATTGAAATGCAACAGGGACAAGTTTTTACTTACTTGGTCCGAGCAGGCGTTCGTTTCGTCCTCTGAATCTCCCAGAATCAACTTTTTTAGTAAAGGGATCCTTTTACCTCTTGGTTAATTTTCAAATTGCTATGGTGAAAATGAGTTGTCAGGTTCTATTTATAGACTTTTTTGTTCCTTTTTGCTGCTTTTTTGACCTTTTTGTCATTTTTTCTAGCTTGAAAATCATTTAGTATGGTTCTTGAGTTTCTTATTGGATGTCACAATACACTTTTCTTTTGGTTTGGTAACTTTTTGGGAGATGGGTCACTTTTAAAAGGTCCTTTGGTAAAAAGTCGTTTTTCCAAATTTTTTCATATAAGTTAGAATTACACCTCCACTTTTTGCATCTCGTTGTCTTTTCTTCTTTTTCATAGGATCGATCCCACCGAAGTGAGACACAGAACCATCATTTTTTCTTTATAAGTGTTGTAATTAGGTGGTAGATCCTACCTCTACATGGAGGCCCTAGTTAGATTCTTATTTCATTTTGGCGTCCAAGCTGTCTTTAATGACCTTAGGCTCGAGAGTCCTTGTTAGTCCTATCATGATAACGAGATTGAGCCTCATTCCTTTGATACACCGTCACTCTTGGCCTCGCCATCGAGACTCCCAAAATGATCATGCTTTGTTGTCTTTCAAGCTCGCTTGGAATTTTGAAAGCAACATCCAACGAGACTATGTTCATGCTTTTCAATCTTGTCTGGAATAATTTGAAAAGTACCTACTAGAGTCTTCTTTAATCCCTTTTCAGACTCTTTAAACATGAAAATATTGTCGAACGATCTTGTTTCCCTTCATGCTCGCCAAGCTAAAACTTGAAGACACGTCTATCTAGCAATAGTTTAACCATTTTTCGGTCTGAATTGTCAATTGTACGAATAAAGGTATACTCTAGGAGTTTCGGCTCGCTAGAAGAGTATTCTCAGGTATACATTTACCCTTTTTCAGGCATGAGGGACTAAACTTACAAAAAAGGAACATTCTCTTTGGTTTTGATATATCACCTTTTTTGGGCCTTGGAGATTACTTACGAAAAAGGAACCCCCATGGAGTCCATAGTTAAGCTCTTTTCAAACTCCCTAAAATTGAAAATATCGTCGAGTGACCTTGTTCCTTCACACTCATTAAATTGGTCTAGAAGAACATCTACTGGCATATTTTACCCCTTTTTCCGGCCTGTGGATTAAGGAGGAAAAAGGTACACCTCGGGAGATTCGTCTCGCCGAGGATTTATCCTCAACAAATTTTATACCTTTTCAGGCTAAGGAGACTAAATCCAGAAAAAAATTGTGAGTCCATAGTTAAGCTCTTTTCAGACTCCTTAAAATTGAAAATATTGCCCAATGATCTTGTCTTTGTCACACCCTTTAAAATGGTTTGAATAGACGTCTTTTCGGTGCTAGTTTACCCTTTTATCGAACTGACTAGACTATTTTCGAAAAAGTTATCACAGTGGAGTCTTCTTTTACATTTTTTCAGAATCTCTAATCGTGAAAAAACTACCGAGCTTATCTTCTCTGGGCTCATTAAAAATACATTGAAGGGAGTTTCAGTGTGTCTTGCTAATCACATTTCCATCTATGCATATTTGGCCTAATTATGAATCCATGTTGCTCTCAAATGAACCTTTGAAGCATTCCTTATACGATAGTCTTGTAGCACTTTGCCTCTGTGACCTAACACCTTGACCCATGGAGGAATTTTCCCTGAGTGTCATTTTCTTGCACATGTGTCCTTTCTCTGAGCATTAGTGTGTTCCTTTCTCTTGGAATTAGTATCCTTGTGAAAATAATTCCTCCTTTGTAACGTAGAGTTCTTTTATTCTTTTCCAAGCTCTTTAAAAATTGAAAAAGACAAAAAAATATATAAAAAAAAAAAAGAGGGGACAAAGAACATCCTCTTGTTTGTTCATCAAGCACTGGGATCTATTATGACCTTAGGAAGTTGTTCTCGCTACATAGAGTTGTGTCCTCCTCTATTTGGTTACTCTTCCAAACACATGGAGAGTTTGCATTGCCTCCTGCATCGTGAACTTATGTCAATGTCATAGTACTTGAGTCTGATCATCTTTCGTGCTCTTTTCCAAGGGAAGTTTCACCTAGCCTAAGTTGGCCTTTCTACAGTTTGTCTCTTGACCTCATGCCCGACCATCCCAAAATTCTAATCAAGTCCTTGTTCAAAATCAGTGAAGTTCTCTACCTAATCATCAAGATCCTCTTGTCTTTTCTCGACGAGCCGTCGAAGACCTCTGGGTAGTGAAGTCATATACTCACATTGCACTCCTACATGATTTTTGAAGATCTTGAATTTTTTTCTCGAGCTCTGAAGGCCTCATATCCAACCATCAGGCATCATTGACTTCTTGAAGATGGATATTATACATGTATATCTTTGATTTTGAGATATAGATCCGCTGTGTATTGCTCGTGGCTACACTTTATATATTTATATGACATGTATCTGAAGTGTAATTTTATTGGAAGCCATGATTTATTTCATCCCGAGCATGGATATGCCCGCCTCGGTGAGACAATTGTTATTTTTGCAGATGGCACCTCCCGAACTCTGGTCCCGTGCTCACTCATTTTGTACATTGGTGAATATTTTGATACTGTATTTTGGCCATAAATTCTCTTCTAACCTCACACATTAGGGGACATATGTTATAACCCTAATTTTCTCCATACATTCATACCTGGCACTTGGCCCTCTTACTTGCTATTTTTTCCAAGCCATCACTGAGTTGCTCTTCTTAAAAACTCATTTTTTGAAGATGTACGCACCCTGCATAAATACTTCCTAAGTACAAGAACTTGTTGCACCACTATAGCCCACGTGCATACATTTTCTGCACCACTACAACCCGCATGTACTTGCAAAAGTTGCAAAAATTAAAAAGTTGTAAGGAATTCATTGAGATTACGGGCTATTGGGTGGTTTCCCAACTAAGTCACCGCCTATAGCCCGTCACCCAACCAAATAACCATCATTTTCCCATATAAAAGGAGGTTTTGGGGTCTCATTCCACATCTAGACATAAGAACAATGAATCTATGCATGTTTCACATCCCCTCCTTGCCCCACGCATTTGCAGCCTTATTGTGAGATTTGCCTCAGAATCCCTCAATTTTTCCCTTTTTCCTCCATTAGAACCCATTCCATTTCCCAAGAAGAAGTTTGAGAGGAGAAAGATACATAGAGGTGCACCTGGAGCTTGGTGAAGAGGAGCCCAGACCAGGTTCGAGGAGCAGTTGCTGACTTTGGTTGTAATAAATCATTGTATTATCAATAAAAAGAAGTACTTTTCATGTCCCAATAACATGATGTGTATAATGTTTGCATTTGATTTATGTTTTTATTCTAACATCTGACCATTATTCATACATGAAATGCATGCTTGTAGTTTCATGTTTATCTGTCTTTGAATGCAGGCCAACCTTGGGAGGAGGTTTGTAGTCAACGAAGAAATCGAGCACGAGATGATCATCACCGAACGCAAAGTAAAGGTACAGTTACCTGATATTTCTCCTTTTTCTTTTCTTGCATGATTTTGGGGTATGTTTGGGGTAGTTAGAGAAGTAGGATACTTTTAAATGGTTATTGATATGCCTACATTGTAAACACTGGTGTAGCGATAGGGGGGGTTTTCCCCGCTAGTAATATTCTATTCTTGTCAAGGTTACACGTGGAGGTTAATATCTCCCGCAACTACTATAATATCAACATATTTTGTGTGATAACACCCACAATCTAAATCATATGAGGATGCCAAACCTTTTGCAACATTGTCAATTATGGATGTTACTTATCAAAATAGAATTTAACTTATTATTTATAATGCTTTTAAACTGAACATGGAAAATAGATACTTAGCTGCTGAGTTCATGGAAAACCACCACAGTGGATTCCTTGGCCATAAAACAAAATGATACAAAATCATTGAAAACACATGCAGTTGCCATCTAAGTTCATCCTTTGTCCTCTTAATTTCATCTTCAGATGCCCCATGTGCTAAAGTAATCATCATCTTTGGAAAATGGATTGTGGTTGAAAAAATATCCCAACAATGCTTGGCTCATCTCACAATAAATAAAGTATACATGGAAAATGTTTCATGCCATTTTTCATAGGTTTCCTGAAAATAATCATTACCTTCTTATAATTATGCATTTGGAATCTTGAGAGGAAATGGAGCCATCTAGATATTGAATTATGGTCCATTAGATTTGTTTGGCCTTCCAGGAACAAATATAACATCACCTTCAATTGAGATATAAGAAGCTGGCAAAGAAGTGGAACTCTGATATACAAATATCATCACCCTCATTCAGAAATGGATATTTCCCAATAACAACTTTAGATTTCCTTATTTATCTGGCAGGTTTGTGATGGCTTTCCACTATGTGGGGATCTCCTTGATGACTAGATATGAACTTTAATAAATGCAATTATGGCTACTCTTACAATATGGCTCTTTTCTCGATAACGTGCTTGAATTCCACACCAAATCTTGGGTTCCTTTTTTTTTTAGGGACAACTGCAATTTGAGGCAGCTTGAAGTTCATAACTGCCAATAATACATGAAATAATAGAGAATATACAAGCTAGTTGTTGTAGAGGAAAAATAAAAATGAATCCAATGATACAATTGTCACATGTAGTTTTCTCGATATTGAATTCATCTTGCAAGAGGAAGCGAGCGAGTAGAAGCAACATAGTTTCCAAAGTAGCATAAAATGTTTGTGCATAAGAAGAACTTCAAGACATCAACTTTCACCACAATTACCACTATAATGCATGTAATTAGAAAAACAAGAATACCTTGACATCGGTCTCAACATCTGTCATAGAGTCGAATTCCCAAATATTTGAGCCATAAAAATTCTAAATTTAAAAAAACATACAATCATGAATTTTGGGAAAATTCTCGTTAAAGAACAAAGCATATTGCCCAAATCGTGCAAGATTTTGGGAAACTGCTTGCATGGAGACTAAATGGCCATGTCCTAGAAAAAATGCATTAAATAACACCCCGGGTTTTGAGCCCCCATATTAAATAATGTATTGTTAATTGCTGAGAGGCCAGAGTTCCCAAACAATTATTAAAATGCTAGTGTGCCTAAGAAATGTAATGTTTTGATCATTATCAATAATAAATACATCATTGGCTGCTAGACGGAAAAGGACTAGAGTTATAGGGGCTATGATTCCACAAGAGAGCGGGGCTTGAGGGGCTGAGTGATTATTTATTTTATGTTACCTATTTTGTGTAATGGGGGGGGAATGAATTACATGAGCTCTTGGGGGAAGGACAAGAGGTTCTTGATCCTCACAAATTACAAAAACCCATCCATGGTCTATGGAAGGGGTTCGTTCTCCCATTGGAAATAATCTCATTCTTGTCCCCATTCTGGTATTTTTGTTGGTCGCCTCATGCATTCATTAACCTGCTTTGATTCAATGTTCATCCTCTATCATGGAGTCTGCACTTCATTTGTTCCTTCACTCACTCATTTTTTCTCATTTTGGTTCCTTGGCTTGGGAAAGGAACTACTAAAGAGAAACCACATTTTTGTTGGATATAGATATTACTGGTGTAGTCCATGTAATGATCCCAAGCCAAATTCTGGCATGGAATCACTAACTACCACTGGTTTGTGAACGTGTCAGTGTTTATTGAGCTATTAAGTGCATACAAGATTCATTCAATACATGAAGATCATCATACATTGAAGATATAGAAGCACAAGCAAATATGTGACCCTTTTATTATAAGCAATGTAGGATCAATACAATATATGGCCGATCTATCATAAACCTCAGACGGTTGTACAAACAATAGATATGAGCTGCTACAAAATGCTCCCGTCAATACAAAGAAGCCTCTAAAGGATGAATAAGTAATGAATATCAGTATCAAGTAGATCTGAATGTTGAACCCTTCAACCAGAGAGTGCCATGCTCCAAGTGGAGACAGAAGCCCTCAATAATTCGACCCTGATGGATGAATGCTCCAAATGAACCCAAACTCGGTCAAGTAATAGATCGGGGCAGTGAGATCCTCCTCCTGAAGTTTCAAGCCCAGCGTACAAGGAAAACCTCTCCAAGTGCGAAATCTTCTAAGAGAGTTTTTCCCTCCTGAATAGATAAATCGAACCTTCCTCAATGGTATGGTGCGCCCTTGCTGGAAATTCCTCAATAATACGATCCTGCTATATGCTGGGGCTCTAGAACAAGATATGCTGAGAATAGAATGGTGTGGAGGAATATTTCATCCCTGAGACCAAGCTGTGGAACAAGGTGAGTGGATATTTCACCACTGAGTTGCTCACAAGGGTTTGTACAACAAACCCCCAAACTGAATGCTCAAGAGCACTAACAAGAAATATACCAAAAATCAGGATGAATGATAGGTGCACCCCAACCTCTTACTTATACTTTTTCCTTCTGATTCTCTGTTGAGTTAGATTACTCCCATGGTTAATTTCTATTCTTCTGTTGAGTTATCTTTTACTCCCTTTATCCTTTTTCTTTCTCAAGTCAACTTAAAAATGTAACTTTAGTCTAGTTGACCTTCCCCCTCTGTGTGAGACTATGACCTAGTGGGGGTGCCCAGGCCACTGAGTTTCCTCATCACCTCTCTAAGAGGTGGGGGACATTACAGTCTCCCCTGCTTGAAATAGCTTGTCCTCAAGAAATTCCAAGCATGCTTCTCTGACCACGTGCTCCTTTTCCCAAGTGGCGTCCTTAATAGGTAAATCCTTCCACCTGATCAGGTACTCCTTGATGCTTCGGTTTCTGAGCCTCTTCTCTCGGACTTCCAAAATCTCTTCCAGAATTAGAATAAGCTATCCCTCTTCATCAATGGGGGGTAATACCTCAATAGGTTTGATGTGTTAGCCGAGGGCTTTCTTAAGACTTAAACATGGAAGATGTTGTGTATTTTGCTGCCCTGTGGAAGCTCCATCTCATAAGCCACGACCACTATATTTCTGCTGACCCTATAGGGTCCAAAGAAACATGGTTGCAGTTTCTTTGCTCTGCTTATTTTAATGGACGTCTGCCTATATGGTTGCAGTCTCAGATAGACTAAGTCGCCAACCTCAAAAGTACGATCAACTTGGTGCTTTTCTGCTTGAACCTTCTGTTGGTTTTGTGCCCTCTGTAGATGATCCTTCAGCTCCCTGAGAATGTCTTGGCTCTTCTCGATCCAATCCTGTACCATAGGTGCCCTGCTGTCACCAAACGCAATCTCCAAAAATGATAAAGGATCATAGCTATACAAGGCTCAGAATGGTGACATGCCAATGGAAATATGTTGGGTGGTGTTGTAGCAATACTCTCCCATATGCAACCATCTGGTCCATGCTTTCTGTTGCCCTGCCACATAGTTTTTGAGGTATCCCTCCACCCATTTTTTGACTATCTCTGTCTGTCCATCCATCTGAGGGTGATAGTTGGTGCTAGGGGTCAAGTCCATACCAACCAACTTGAATAAATCATGCCAGAAAGTACTCATAAACCTGCTATCTCTATCACTGACAATGGTCTTAGGTAGGCTGTGCAACCTGAAAATCTCCCTGAAGAACAGTTGAGCCACCTGTGCTGCACTGAAGTCAGTATTTATGGCGAAGAAATGTGCAAACTTTGTTAACCTATCCACCACTACAAATATGTAGTCCTTCCCTTGCGTCTTTGGCAGTCCAGTGATGAAATCCATGGATATGCTTTCCCACTTGTGCTCTGGAATGGGCAAGGGTTGCAATAGTCCTGCTGGGTGCGTGTGCTCATCCTTGTTTTCCTGACATGTAGTACACTCTTTGACGTGCTTAATCACATCCTCCTTGAGACCCTTCCAAGAGAACCTTTCTCTCACCTGCCTATACGTCTTGTTGATCCCCTGATGTCCTGCCATTGGTGAGTCATGGCACGCCTGCAATACTTTATCCTTGAAGGTCGATCCAGGAACCAAGAAGATTCATTCTTTGTAGTAGATGAGGTCATTTATAACCTTGAAATCTTCATATTGTACCTGTCCATCTAGTAGCTGGCATGCAATCTGATCCTCTGCATACTCCATCACCAGATAGTCTTTACAGTCAACTGTTACCCCTGTTATGGCAAGGATGGATGGCCTCCTGGATAAGGCATCAACCACCACATTTTTCTTCCCCTTGACGAACTCAATGTCAAAGTCGTAGGCCTGTATTCTGCTTACCCATTTTTGTTTCCTCTCGTTCAAGTCCTTCTGTTCCAATAGATATTTGAGACTGTTATGATCTGACTTGACCACAAACCTGGCACCAACCAAGTATTTCCAAAATTTGGCTAGTGCGTGCATGATAGCCAATATTTCTTTGTCATAAATTTTGTAGAGTAGTTCGGGACCCCTGAGCTTCTGACTCTCATAGGCAAGAGGGTGCCTCTTTTGCATCAGTACAGCCCCTATTCCTTCCCCAGAGGCATCACACTCCAAGGTAAAAGGAAGACTGAAATCTGGAATGGCTAAGACTAGGCATGTACTCATCACTTCCTTCATCTTGTCAATCGTTATTTGAGCTTCCTTGTCGCACTTGAAGGCTCCTTTCTTAGTCAAATCGGTCAAGGGTGCACACAACTGAGAAAATCCTTTGACAAATTTCCTGTAATACGTGCACATACCCAGAAATCCTCTCAATTAGGTGAGTGTCTTAGGAGTAGGCCATTCCATAATGGATTTCATTTTCTCCTAATGTACCTGTACTCCCTTTGCCCCGATGATGTGTCCTAAATAGAGGATCACTGTCATTCCAAACTCACATTTAGACTCCTTAGAATATAGTGATTGTTTCTCCATGATTGACACAATTTGATCCACATGCCTGAGATGCTCCTCCCACGTCTTGCTGTAGATAAGAATGTCATCAAAAAATACCAATAGGTACTTCCTCAACTGCTTTTTGAACACATGGTTCATACATGATTGGAATGTAGCAGGGGCATTGGTTAAACCAAACGGCATCACCAAAAAATCATAATGGCCATAGTGACATCTAAAATCCATTTTTGAGATGTCTTCCTCCCTCATCTTGATATGATGATAACCAGAGGAAGATCAATCTTCGTGAAGTAGATGGCCCCATGCAATTCGTCCAACAGTTCATCAATCCTGGGTATCGAGTACCTATTTTTTATGCTCTTTTTGTTCAAAGCCCTGAAGTCAATGCACATTCTCATAGTGCCATCTTTCTTCTTCACCAACACTACTGAAGAAGAAAAAGGGCTGCTATTGGGTCTGATGTGCCCCATGTCCAAAAGTTCCTTGATGGCCTTCTCTATCTCTTCTTTGTACTTCTTGGGGTGTCTGTATGGTGTGGTGATAACTGGTTTGGCCCCTTCCTCTAGCTCAATAATGTGCTCAAACCCTCTATCTGGTGGTACCCATGGAGGAATAGGCCCAAACACCTTGTGGTGCATGTCAAGGATTTCTTTGATCTCTAGAGTGTATTGAACCTTTCCCTGTTCATCCAAACGTGTCACAATCCTGCATTCTGCTGCGTATACTATCTCGTCCCTCCGAAATATGGCCTCCATCCTCTTGGTCGTGACTACCTTTGTAGCATTCCCTATTATGCCCCTCAGCACTACCTTTATTCCACCTTCCTCTGTGAATGACATTTCCATTGTTTTGTAGTTGGTGGTGATAGGTCCCACTGTGTTGAGCCACTGAACCCCTAGGATGATGTTGGTGTCTGGAAGGTCCATGACATAGATGTCCTATATCAGCTCGTGCCTACCCAAGGTAAGTTTCATGCCCAGAATATATCTGTCATAGGGCATAGTGCTTCCTCCTGCAACCTCCACTTTGAATCCTTCAAATTCTACTATGGGTATGTGCCTCCTCTTCAATAATGTTGCATCAATGAAGTTGTGCGAAGTTCCTCCATCAATCAAGACTGAAAATCTTTGACCCTGCAAGACCCCCTTATTCGGAAGGTGTTATACTTGGGTACCCCACTAATAGATGCCAAGGTGGCCATACTATCCTATCCCATGATCTGTTCCTCCTCTACTACCTCAGTGGTTTCTGCCTCCATGTTCTGTATCTGGCCAATCTCATCTTCCTCTTCGTTGTCTAAAGTGACCTCAATGTAGTGCACCTAACCATGTCCCATGCACTTGTGTGATGGGTTCCATGGTTCCTTGCATGTGAAGAAGAGTTTCCTCCTCCTCATTTCTCTCCTAGTGTTGTCATCTATTCTGCCACGGCCTTTGTCAAAACCCTTAGGGTCACATCCCCCCTGGTTTATTGGAGACCTTTGATCTCTTCCACCATTGTTGAGAGGTGGTCTGGGTATGAATTTAGGTTTAGCGGCTGGACCCAAATCCCTCATCTTCCAAATGGCCTCTTGTAGGCTGGTAGGATTGAAGGCCTTTACCCAACCCTTCAGAGGTTCCATCAACCCTTCTGTGAAAAGCATCATGAGCCTGGTCAGGGACATATCTTGCACCATCACTGCCAACCTATGAAATTCATCAATGTACGATTCAACCATACCTGTTTGTTTGAGTTGGGTGAGCTCCCAGAAATGTAACTTAGGATCTCCTTGATCAAATATATCAATGAGCCTCTGAGTGAATTCTGTATAGGACATAATCTGATTGTGGCCGAGTGTGGTGAGTCCGTGATACCACCAGTCATGAGCCTTGCCATCCAAGTACATAGTGGAAAAATTGATGGCCTCCATATCCCTCATGGGGTTGAGCTGTAAGTAAGTATCCAACTTTTGTACCCAAGACTGTGTTGTCATCTTGGCCATACCATCAAAGTATGGAATTTCTATCTTTCCTGCTCTACGTTCAAACTCAAAACTACCCCTGTGGTTTGTCCTAGGTTGATTTCTGAACCTGAGTTGGAAATACTGATCTAGGGACATATGTCTTTGGATCTTCATATCCAAACTGTAGTATTCTTTGGTACTCCTTGCCATTTTCTCCACAAATTCTTCTACATGTTCCTGTTTCCCTTGTTCATCTGTGAATGTGGGCATGTAGGGTCTAGGGTTAGCTCTTCTACCTGAATGTCGACCAAGATGATCATCTGTGAACGTAGGTGTGTATCGTCTCTGATTGACCCTGCTACCCATCTGACCCTGGCCTGTGTCTCCATCCAGACTTCCTTCGGATCTAACTACTTTCTCCGGATTGTATCTAGTCTCCTCATGAATTTCCCCAGATCCACCAGCCTCCTTATTCCCATACATATCATGGTTATTCCCTTGATGGTTCACTTGCATCATAAGTTCATTTAGCTTGGATTGATTCTTATTCATTATCTGCAGGTTCTCGTCAACCCTCTTCAAAGTTTCAGAGAGTTCGGCCTGTCCCGTTCTGCTGGTTTCATGGTACTCACCCAAGTGTTGGACCAATGTGCTTTCTGTGCGGTTGATGGATTGTTGGAACTTATCAAACTTGGCTTCTATGAGAGACAAGCCTAAAGGTTCATGGTCATCCCCTGACCCTTCCATTTCGGCCTCTGTTTCACTACTCGATTTCTTCTTTCGACCCATAAAAATACTACCGTACCTCTGCATGCGTCGATCCCTCCACAGGTTTGGAGGATCGAAGCTCTGATACCACTGTAATGATCCCAAGCCAAATTATGGCATGGAATCACTAACTACCATTGGTTTGTGAACATGTCGATGTTTATTGAGCTATTAAGTGCATACAAGATTCATTCAATACATGAAGATCATAATACATTCAAGATATAGAAGCATAAGACAAGATCTAACCCTTTTATTATAAGCAATGTAGGATCAATACAATAGATGGCCGGTCTAGCATAAACCTCAAACGATCGTACAAACAATAGATATGAGCTGCTACAAAATGGTCCCGTCAATACAAAGAAGCCTCTAAAGATTGAATAAGTAATGAATACCAGTATCAAGCAGATCTGAAAGTCGAACCCTTCAACCACAGACTGCCATGCTCCAAGTGGAGACAGAAGCCCTCAATAATTTGGCCCTGATGGAAGAATGCTCCAAACGAGCCCAAACTCGGTCAAGTAATAGATCAGGGCAGTGGGATCCTCCTCCTGAAGTTTCAAGCCCAACGTACAAGGCAAACCTCTCAAAGTGAGAAATATTCTAAGAGAGTTGCGCCCTCCTTAATAGCTAAATCAAACCTTCCTCAATGGTATGGTGCACCCTTGCTGGAAATTCCCCAATAATACAGTCCTGCTGTCTCCTAGGGCTCGATAACAAGATATGTTGAGAATAGAATGGTGTGGAGGAATATTTCATCCTTGAGACCAAGCTGTGGAACAAGGTGAGTGGATATTTCACCATTGAGTTTCTCACAAGGGTTTGTACAACAAACCCCCAAACTGAATGCTCAAGAGAACTAACAAGAAATATACCAAAAATCAGGATGAATGATAGGTGCACCCTAGCCTCTTACTTATATTTTTTCCTTCTGATTCTCTGTTGATTTAGGTTACTCCCATGGTTAATTTCTATTCTTCTGTTGATTTATCTTTTACTCCCTTTATCTTTTTTCTTTCTCAAGTCAACTTAAAAATATAACTTTAGTCTAGTTGACCTTCCCCCTCAGTGTGAGAATATGACCTAGTGGGGGTGACCAGGCCACTAAGTCTCCTCATCACCTCTCTAAGAGGTGGGGGACATTACAATCCAACTATGATTTAAGACCTTCATGTATGAGATGCTTGGCCTTTGATCAGCTTGGATCAAAGTTGTGAGTCCTGAGAGTCCCAGCATGGAGATTCTGGACTAGCTACACTAGAGCCCTAGATGGAGAGGGACTACCTGAGGGACTGCATGGTATAGAAGAGTGGAATTCTATTCTCTTGGGTGGTGCAAGCTAGGTATAAAAGAGATCGGTACTTGGATTGTTGTGAGTGTTGGAGAAGCCTATGAGAGCTTGAGTGTTGATTGGTTTGGGAAGCCAAGTAACACTCTGGAATTGTCCTTGTGGATTCATAGCCCTAGGGGTGACACTGTTGTTGAGACTTGGAACAATAGTATCTACAGTTGGGTGGAACTTCCTTGGTCTATAGCTAGTGGTGTCTTCTTTTATAAAATATAAGTGCTCTATGTTATGGTTTCCTTGATTATGTATTTATTTCCGCCAAATATTAAATCAATATATCTAAGATTTGTACTTATAATATGCATGCTTGCTAGTTAATGTTGTGCATGGTATATTGTCCATGTATTTTATGTTGTAGTATGAATCTTAATCATTGCATGTATGTATTTTATGATTCTTTATTAATTAAGTGGTATCAAAGTCTCCAAACTAGCCAGGAGGTACGTTCTTGGTGTGGCATGTCATCATGTGGGAGGTTGGGTATGTTATAGTCAGTAACATAGAATAATGGTAGTGGTGTTTCCCTACTAGTGGGAGGTTGGGTACATTACAAATTGGTATCAGAGATCCTGGTTCAAACACCGTACTGTTACAGGACAAAATAAGTGTGAATCTGGAAGATTCGATATTACATATTTTATAAATATCTGTGTGAATTTGGGGGAAAATGGTGGAAACATTTGAGTGAAATCCCACAAATTTGTGAATGAATATGAGGTTGAATTATTCCAGGATTGTATAAGAAGTTAATGGATTCGATCTATCGAGTTGCAGATTCGAATTTGATTTGAAAGGTCAAAAATTTGAGTTTTAATGGCTACTATAATGCTGCACAGAGCTTGGAGAATCAATGGTTGAGATCGTGTTTGATCTTGGATCAACGATCCCAATTTGTCCTTGGAAATTTTTAAAAATTCTAATGTTTTCAAAGTTTGGCAAAATCACCAAATCAACGACCGAGATTGATTCGTCAATTTGAAAATGAGGAACATCGATGATTCTTATTGATTTCGGATGTTTGGGATGTTGTAGAAAACCAACGGTTAGAATCATATTGGCTGGGAGATCAAGACCCAAATTCACCTGTGATTTTGTAAAAAATTCTAAGTGTGGAAGTTCACCAACAAAAATTGTTGAAGGTTGATGGTCGAGGGTTGGAGAATCGGGTTAAGGGTTGAATTTTGACCAAGGAAAATATTCAATCATCGATGGACTATGGTCAGGGATCAACATATTCTGGTGATGTTTTTTCTCTTTCCCAGAAAAAAAAAATATATGATCACTGATGACCGATGGTCGGGGATCAACAAAAAACCTCTGAATTTATGAACTCCGGTGTAAATATGGACCCTTCATATTCAGGTACGTGTGTCCAAATATTAGCAAGCGTTCGTAAATTCAAATTTCAACAGTCTGGGGATTGTGGTGGTGTTCAGCAGTGGATTTTGTTTTAAGTCTCGAACCCTAGAGTAAATCTAGATCGTTTGTTTTGAGTACACGTGTTTGCAGATCAGTCGATTCAAGAGTTCGATGTTCGAGGAGTTTGTGTTGTAGTGGGGAGAAGTCTCTCGAAGTTTCAAAGTCTCGAAGTCGTTAGGCTTTGAGGTGACATGGCTTGTTGATGTCACCTAGCATGATAGGGACACATGTGAAACTTGCCATGTGTCACCCTATTTCATGTTTTTCAAAGACCGTGCGTGCCAGTTATTATATGACACTTGGCACTTGTCAGATAGGGCCACGTGTTTTTGCCTTATTTTCTTCCATGTGGCAGCAAATTCTGTAGTCCAAAGACTTGGCACTCCGTAGGATTCAAGGCATAAGAAGTTGGGGTCAAGGAATCTCAAAGGATTGAAGGATGGATTCCATCTCATCCATTGATTACATCAGACATGTGGCGCAAGATCCCAAGTTTCGGAGACTTGGTACTCTGGAGATTTGAAGTTGCAAGTTGCTTTGGTCCAGAACTCCTAAAGTATGAAGTTAAACTCCATCTTTGATAGAGAGGTGATATGTGGAGGAAGGAGAGGACCTTCTTTATTCTGGCACTCCAAGATATTTTTGGAGAGGTTCTTGGGAAGCCTCGAAGATCGGAGTTGCGAAGGAAATCCTAACCGTTGATCGATACAAGATACGTGGAAATATATCCTACAGTTCAAAGACTTGGAACTTCAAAATATTTGAGAGTGTGGACAGTCCAAAACTACCAAATTTGGAGTCTTGGAGCTCCTTTTGACCATCGATCTCAACCCTTGATCAATTTTCAACCACACGATCTTCGATATAGTAATTCTAGCACAAAAAAGGGCCAAGAAGGATTTGGAAGTGATTTTGAGCCATGGTCACTTGGGAAAGTGGCTTGAAGGAAGCGCCTGTGTAGAATTCATTTATGTATCGACTCATGGATAACATGGAAGTTTTATTTGTATAAGTTCCTCATGAGCTGAAAGGATATGTAGCATTATTGACAAATTTTGTTTATCATATGCTTAATTCTGACAAAATGGTCACTTGCACATTTTGAAGAATTAAGGGATTTACACACATCAGCTTTGAATGTGTATTGAAGAAGACCAAAATACCATGAGAAATAGGTCGAAGACCAAAATACCAGAATTGGCAATGTAGAGACAGAGTCCAACAGACTCAAGGGCTGAGTGGAGAAAGAAACATTGCTAGAAACTGTGAAGAACCTAAAAATAGAAGTGCAGAGCTACAAGGAAGACAATGAGAGGTTGATGAGAGATAAAAGTTAGATAAATGATTAAGTTTTGCAAAGCTTAAATCAGTTGCAAGGTCAAGCCAAGAATTTCTCAAAGCAAGAGGAAGAAGGAATGTTTCATGAAAGAAGAGATGATCGTGGGAGAGTTGGTTATTCCATAAGTGCTATAAGATCTCATAGACACCACTCACCTATTTACTCAATAAGAAATATTTATGCATCTGAATATTCCTAAAGAAGTTCAGAGGTGTCTCATGTCAGGCACTAGAGATGGAGACAGGAGGTGTATAGTTTGCAAGGATATCTGAGGAAGCTCAAGCCACCATCCTTTGATGGTGAAAGAGAAATGGAAGACGATGTCGAAGCATGGTTTCTTGGGATCCAGAGATATTTCCAATTGCACAACTATTCATAAAATCTAGAGGCCAAAATTTCCACCTACCACTTACATCGGAAAGCTGTAATGTGGTGGGATCAACTGAAGAAAGTTGAACATATTAATGAGAATAGGATTTCTTGCAAGAAAGTCAAGAAGTATTTCTAGAAGGACTACCTCTCAGAGCATTTTTATGACAAGAAAATGTAGGAGTTCTTTGAACTCAGGCTGGGAAGCATGACTATGGCAGAGTATGAGAAGAAGTTCTTAGGGTTGTTAAAGTAAGTTGGGTTTATAAACAATGACAAGGTAAAGATACAAAGGTTTTTCAATGGACTTCTATCCTTTTATAAAGAAAATATTCGGTATGATGAACCAAGACCTTGACTGAGGTTATGAGGAAGGCTAAGTACTTGTATGAGCAAGGTCAAGAAAGAGAGTCCATGCAGAAATATTGGAAGGATAAGAAGAAGGACAAGTCTTATCAGCGGAGGAAGGGAGTCAAAGATCTTTTCAATAGAAATGAGCCAAATAAAAATCATCAAGATCGGTATGCTAAGGATGATACCAAGAAAGAAGACTCCTTGGGAAAAAGGTGAATACCACCAATCCAGTGTTGAGGATGCAAAGAGGATCACTTGTAAAAGGATTTCCCACACGGAAAGGATAGAGTGAAGACTATGGACATCATCCAAGAAGATACAACAATCCAAGAAACGAGAAGTATTTGTGCATATTTAGATGATCGACAAGAAAAATACCAATCCAACATGATCAAGGTGGAAGGTACGATCATAAATTAGTCTGTTTCTATTTTAATTGATTCAGGAGCAAGTCATTGTTACATTGATCCTAAAATAGTTACATTTGAAAAAAAGTAATCTTGGGAAATCAAATTTGGTTCAACTAGCCACTAGAACCAAAAGGAGGCTCCATGATATGGTCAAAAGTTTTTCCATAAGTCTTAATGGTGTGAACACTAGTGTTGACATAAATATCATACCATTGGGGTCTTATGATATTCTGATTGGAAAGGATTGGTTGGAAAATCATCATGGTGTCTTAGACTGTCATATCAAGACATTTACATGTCTTGATGGAGATAGAAAACAAAGCATTGTGAAAGGAGTTCCAAGACCCATCTCTATAAGGGATATTTCAGCCTTACAACTGAAGAGATGCTTCAAAAAAGGGTGTCAATTGTATGCAGCCCATATGGAGCAGCCAGAAAAGAAAAAGGGGCCAAGCCTTGAATATTTCTTGATGCTACAAGAATTCGAGGATGTATTCCAAGAAATACCAGGGTTTCCACCAAAAAGGGAAATATATTTCTCTATTGATCTAGTGTCAGGAGCTTCCATGGTGTCAAAAAAACCTTACAGAATGAGCACACTAGAGTTAAAAGAATTAAAAATGAAGTTGGAAGAATTGTTGAAGAAAGGATACATACGACCAGGTGTTTCACCTTAGGGAGCACCAATACTCTTTTTCAAAAATAAATATGGAACCTTGGGGTTGTGTATTGACTTTCGATAACTGAATAAGTCTACTCTAAAGAACAAGTATCCTCTACCCGGAATTGATGACCTCTTTGGTCAGCTAAGAAGAGCACATATATTTTCAAAGATAAACTTGAGATCAGGATACCATCATGTAAGAATCAAGGAAGAAGACATCCATAAGACAACCTTTAGAACCAGGTATGGGAATTATGAGTTTGTAGTGGTGCCATTTGTATTATCCAATGCACCAACTATATTTATGTGCTTAATGAATGTCATATTCATAAATCACTTGGATAAGTTTTTCATAGTATTCCTGGATGACATAATGGTCTATTCTAAGTCAAAGGAAGAGCATGAACATCACCTAAGACTGGTAATACAAGTGCTGAGAGAACATCAGTTGTATGCCAAGCTGAGTAAGTTCTCTTTTTATCAATAACAGATCCATTACTATGAGAATATTGAAGCCATTAGAGGATGGCCAACACCTAGGAATATTTCAGAAGTCGTATCTTTTATGGGGTTAGCTGGTTACTATGAAAGTGTTATAGCAGGGTTCTATAAGATTTCTCATCCCATCACTTCTTTGTAAAAGAAGGGAATTAAATTTGAATGGACACCTGAGTGTGAATAAAATTTTAATTCACTGAAGGAATTACTTACTAGTGCACCTATTTTGAAGATTGCTAATCCAAATGAGAATTTTGTGGTATGCGTAGATGCGTGCAAGGAAGGACTTGGTGGAGTCCTCACTTAAAATGGGCATGTCATTTTTTATCAGTCCAGAAAGATTAAGGAACATGAGAGGAAATATGACACACATGAATTGGATATTGTTTCCATTGTTCATGCATTGAAGATGTGGAGGCATTATCTCATGGGAAAAAGATTTGAATTAAGAACAGACCACAGTGGTCTTAAGTATCTTTATGATCAACCAACTTTGAATTCCAGGAAAACAAGACGACTTGAATTCTTAAGTGAATACAAATTTGATATCAAGTATATCAAAGGGAAAGAAAATAAAGTTGTTGATGAAATTAGTAGAAGAGTGCATCTCATGCATGCTACAATTGTTAGTATGCATCATTTAGACTTGAAGAGAAGAATTTTAGATGTTGTTGTTATAGATCAACTTTACCTACAAGTAAAGGAGAGCTTACAGGGAGGATATGTACAACAAAAAGTGAAAGAGTATGAGATAAAGGAATATGGACTATGTATGCATAAAAATAGAATTTATGTTCCTAGTTTCGGAAAACTTAGGAATTTTGTATTGAAGGTAATGCATAATGGTCCATATGCTAGACATCCCGGTTACCAGAAAAAAATTACAACAATAAGAAGCCAATTCTTTTGTCCGAGAATGAAAAAGGATGTTTATGATTACATCTCTAGATGTATGGAATGTCAGAGAGTAAAGGATGAGCATAGACACCTAGTAGGTTTTCTACAACCATTACCAATTCCAGAGAAGAAATGGGAAGTGATAACCATTAACTTTATAACTAAATTGTCGAGGAAAACAAGGAGACACGATTCAATCATGGTAGTGGTTGATAAATTGACAAAGGATGCTCATTTTGTTCCTGTAAAAAAAATCATACAATAGATAACATTGCAGAAATTTACAAGAAGGAAATTGCTAGGTTGCATGGGATACCTAGGAAAATTGTCTCAGACAGAGACACAAAGTTTACTTCAAATTTCTGGAAGGGATTATTCATAGGATTTGGTACAAATATGAACTTTAGCATAGAATACCATCCACATTCAGATGGGAAGACATAGAGGGTCAACCAATTAATTGAAGACATGTTAAGAATGTATGTGATGGATAAGCCATATAAGTGGGAAGATTACCTGCACTTGGTTGATTTTTCCTATAATAATGGGTATCAAGCTTCATTGAAGATGAGCCTATTTGAAGCCTTTTATGGTAGAAAGTGAAGTACTCCAGTAAGCTGGGACAACCTAGAAGATAGAGTGGTACTTGGGCCATATTTTCTCAAGGAAATAGAAGACCAAATGGTTAAGATTAAGCAGAATTTAAAGGCAATTCAAGATAGACAAAAGGTTTATGCTGAAGAGAATAGGACAACAAGATAATTTAAAGTAGGAGAGCATGTGTTATTGAAAGTAAATCTCCAGAAGAGATCCTTGAAGTTGGGTAGTTGTACAGAGTTTTCATCCAGATACTGTGGTGCATTTGAGATATTGGACATAATAGGGTCAGTTGCATACATGCTTGAATTGTTTGTTTCCATGAAAGTGCATAGTGTATTTAATGTCTCTTTGCTAAATAAATATGTACATGATCCTAACCATGTTTTTGATTGTCATCTGAGTCGGGTAGAGACATAGGGATACTTTCAAGTCCAACCAGTGTGAATACGAGGCAAAAAAGTCAAAATGCTCCAGAATCGAGTTATAGAACTGGTAAAAGTTCAGTGGACTTGCTACGGTCCTAAAGATTTGATCCGGATTATTTTCGGCACGAAATGAGATCGGAGATATAATAAAGAAATGCAAAGAGATATCGCAGATATTCAATAATATAACAGAAATGTATCAAAGATGCAACCATAAACACATATATACAGTAATACATGATTTCTATTAATGAAAGAAATGTACAAAGACTGTAAAAATACAGAGTGGAAGACTCGCTAGAATGGTGGCATCTTATCTCTAAGAAGAGATGTGACGGCTACTCACATTCGCAAGAAGATGATTACAATGAGGATCTGAAGGCCTTTTTACAATAAACAGGAATGCCAAAATTCCTAGACATCCAAAAACCTAACCCTAGGAGATGAAGTGCCAAAAGTCATGTCGGCCTCGTTTGGGTAAGTGAGTACATCAACTTCTCGGGGTCATAACTTTTGCATACGATCTCCGTTTTAGGCGTGTGATAGCTCGTTGGAAAGATATAATCGAGGAGATTCATTTTGGGGGCTCAATGATGCCTTTGAATATCATTGAGAACCTCTATCTAAAAAAACATTCATCCACCGATATCCACCTGGATCAATATGCTACCTGGGAGCATGAAGATTCCATGAAGGCAGAGTACCGGCAGATTTTTGAATAAATTTTGGAATTTTAATTCTTGTTTTGTATATGCCCTAAGGACAATGCAAAAATAAGGAGGGGATGTAACACTATTGGCCCTCGACCAAGTTTTTATGAAACATTGGTCAGGTTTGACCACTTTTTGGACTTCGATAGGCTGGTTGAAGATGGAGCACCCAGGCGGAGCTGAGATCATGGGATTTCACTTGTTTTTGGGACACAACAAGGGGTTCATTAGGGTCTATGGGATGTCGGCCCATGGGTTTACCCATGATTAGGCCTTTTTATAAGCGAATGTAAAAGTATAAATAAGAATATATTGTAAGGTATAAGTAGGTGTGTGAAGAGGATGTAATTTTCTAAGTGCAAGAAGAAAGTAGTTATGAGTTGCTTTATGCATCAGAACATGTATGCAAGGCTTCATTCTTGTTAGAGGAGTTGGATATGTGCCTTGACCTGATTTTGGGAAGGTGGATCTGGTGCTTAGTGCGCAGATCACCTGTCTGGTGATAAGCTTGACTCTGTTTCTTAGTGCACAGGAGCAGACAAATGTAAGAGATTGAAGCCTAATAAAGAAGAAGAAGTAGTTGGTGGACATAGCCCCACACTCGGGTGAACCACATAAATCTTGTGTTGATCGTTTTCTTTGTGTTGTAATGTTTATGTTGTGAATCTTCTTAGTGCATTAAATGTTATGAATGATAGATAGACTTATGAATGTTTAATTCTTTTTATATGTTGAATGTGTTAGATCTGACTTATGATGCTAAGTGCAATGTGTGTTTTGTCATTATTGTTGCGTCGATATGTACTTAGGGTTTGATATGTGATGTGAATAAAGATAATGAATTAATATACATTGTTCCTAAGTACCCTGCGAAGTGTTGTAATCACAAATCTGTGTCCCATCTTGGTTACATACACCTGAGTCCTATAACCCCCCCTACCTCTACCTCTAGTGATACTTCGCCTGCTTCACAAGTGTTGTCGAAAGGGTCGATAGTTAGGGTTTTTTTGGCACGCTTTCGAAGCATTGAAACTTGGGTCTACCCCTGTTCCAACAAATGGTTTCGTTGTTGGGACCTGGAACTATGATTGCTAGGAACTGAAGTAAACAAAAGAGAAGCTATGTGCATAGATCTGTTGATGTAGTGCATAGTATTCTACTTGAATTGTGAAGCTATGTGCTAAGAAAGAAACCCGATCTGAAGAAAAGAGGTAAGATATTGAAAAAGGTAAAGCTTTGTACTTTGATAAGAGTAAGATAAGTGGAATTTTTTTTTTTGAGAGCATGAATCTAGGTATGTTTGATAGAGTCCATCCCAGTCTAAAAGCTAGGGTACAGTTAGAAGAAAGAGTTGATCTGAGTAAATTTGATAGAAATGAAGAAGTATATGTTACTCCTATGCATAAAAGAATCTTTGGACTAATGAATGGATGTAAGAACCTAGAAATATTTTTTGCAGATTGCAGGTCCACCACTGTGATCCTAGTGCACAGTACAAGAAAGGTTGGGGAACACTTAAGAGAAAGGGAGGATTGACATTATTTTATAACTACAGAAGATCGTGACATCTTGCTAAGGAATTCCCTAGTATAGGTCCTATTTTTCTTTGTTGTAAAATTGTTGGTCATGAGGTTGAGGATTGCCCAAGGATGATTGCTAAAGTTGAAAAAATGAACATGAGTCAAGAAAATAAGATAATATTAGAAGATCATAAGGAGAAAGAATCGAATAAAGTCCAGACTACATTAGTATAGTTAAAAGAAGCAATGAATGATAACAAAGATGTCATATTACCAGAGATATTGAAAGAAAAACAATGAATAAGTACATGAATAGGAGACTTCGACATAGACTGCGTCTTGGATGAGGAAACACAAGTGAATATTATGACAGAAAGCACTTGGAAAATTTTGGGAAATCCCACTATGGTACCTTCATTAGGAATAATAGGCTTGTTTAAAGGAAAGATGATAACCCTATGTGGAAGAGTTACTAATGTACCCATTATCATCCATGGAACATCGATTGAAGAGGAATTTGAAGTCATTAAGTTTGTTAAGAAAAACACCCCATTCCCTCTTTTGTTAGGAAAGACTTGGATTGAGAAAGATCAAATCAGAAGGAAATTAGAGGAATAAGATACATAAAAGAAAAAGAAAGAACTAAGGGATTTCATAGCTAGAAAAATAGATCGACTGATAGAAGAACGAGAAGTTGAGTAGAAGCAACAAAAGGCAAGAGAAATAACTATCGAAGTTGAAAGAACGCAAGAAATCTTGAAGGACCTATCAATGCAAGAAGAAAGTAAATCCATCCATGAAGTAATAAGAAAAGAGGTATTATCTTTGAACCCTTTGAAAGTACATCAACAACATGAAGCTACTATTCTAAGAGAAGATAAGAATAAGAATGGAAAGAGAAATCTAGAAATAGTTAGAGAGGCTCAAATCACAATAAAGAAGGCAAGGAAGCTCAGTAAGAAGAAGGATAAGATGGAAAATCTACAAGAAGTTACAGAGAACAGATGGAATAGTTCACAAATTGGAACTTTGCAGGAGGTGGGTTTGTAGGATTTGAACCTCGCCAGAACAGCAGAACCGCGCAGAATGGGACTTCACCCTGGCGAAGCTATATGACCGTTGGAGGTGCCCCAACCATTAGAACACACTCTAGAATGGCTAGGAAACACATTTATGGGCGGATAGATCGTCGTTGGACGTTGAGACCGTGACATAATAGATGAATTCACATTGATTGAGGAATTCTTTTCCGTTGGAGGAATTCATTACGAAACTTTCTTACTTAACCCATCGAACGCTGCGTCGGGACCACATTTTTCTACCCGTGATTATCTAAGACAAGAAATGAAGTGATTGTGTGTGTTGAGTTGTGCTATCATACCTCACCATCTATTTTTTACCCCGCTATCCGTTCACCTATCCTGACTTATTTGTTAATAGCGAGAATGTCAATCAAGCGCATTGAT
The DNA here is from genome assembly GCA_009831015.1 of Picea engelmannii. Classification (NCBI taxonomy): domain Eukaryota; kingdom Viridiplantae; phylum Streptophyta; class Pinopsida; order Pinales; family Pinaceae; genus Picea; species Picea engelmannii. Next base: position 21,686 of record ML780171.1, on the reverse strand, counting down.
CTAGAGAAAATTGTCGAAGATATTTTGAAGAAGTTTAGGGATGATAGATCTATGTCTGAGGGAGTATAAGAATCATATACTAGGGGACTTCAGGCTTTCCCCTCGACTAGACATCGTTAGAGCCGTGTCGACCCCGTTACTGAGAAGAGAAGTAAGCATTGCGATGATATAGCTAACGAGAAGTAGATCATGTCGGTCTTACCGGACTATATCCCGCCTTTGGCTGGCGCGGTTAATCGTGACAACATTACATGGGACTTCAAGTGCACATTGATCACTGCATACATCTCGAAGGCGATACGCGTAGTTCGCAGCTAGTTGGGACAGATCCCATCCCTGAAGAACAACGATTTCAACCTTGGTGATAGAAAGAACTACGTGATGGTCGCACCTCACATATACATGATGAAGATGATTAGGAAGAGGCCTCACATAGTCTCCCATCCTTAGATAAAGAAGCTCGTGCAGTCTACGATGCTCAACATGATGAACATCCCTCATTTTGGTCGACATCAAGAGGTTAATCCTTGTGTTAAACTCCTCTTGCCATGCTATCATGGAGGATACATGTGTCTCAACATGCGCATTACTATGGATCCAGTGTTGATCCATCAGATCATAGGACTGAGTATGCAGGGACCCAACCCTTAGTAGTTCTAGCTAGGGAAGAACTCAGATCGCTCCCTGGCACAAAAAATTAAAGAGGCATACGACAAAGTTGAGAAGGGAAAGTGAGGATACAAGGTAGCCTCTATCCAGGATGGCGCAGTTCGCCTAGATTTCCAACTCATAGCTGGAAAGATTGTCAGAAAGAACCGCCCCACGCAAGTCACCGGGTTCGTGGTGAACCTCGCAGGAAAATGAGTGGAGGGGATGCAAATGAATTGGCCGAGCTTCCTCGTCAATGAGCTCGATAAAGACTGCCATGAAGCGCAAGATAAGGGATACAAGTTCCATTTTAGCTGGTTTCTTGTGTTGATTGCATTTTTCACTTGGAAAATTATGGAGGGAGCAGCTTTTCCAGAAAGTGAACCATCAAAGCCACTGGCAGCTAGTTTCTCCACCTTATGGTATACGAATGATATGTCGAAGAAATGGAAGTGGAACACGATGTTCCATGCCTACTATCAACAACTAAAGGTTGTTATTGAGTCATTCCCATGCATGAAATTGTGCACTCTACACTAGTACAAACCGTTAGCTAAGTTCTGGGCAGACCCACATTTTATTTATATCACTGCACACAAGGATGAGAGAAAGGAATAATTACAGTCCTATTATAATATGACTGACAAAGATATGGAACAAATCAGGAAGGAGTGGCTGGTGGAGTTCCTAGTATTGGTTGATGATGCAGAAATATTCGATGTTGATGTCATCAGAAGCCCCTTGGTCAATGGGTTCAAGGATGTAGGACAGACAAGTGCGAAGAAGAAAAATAAAAAGGAGGAAGTCTAGTATTTACAAACTGATGAGGAGAACAATGCCTAGGAAGAAATTGGACCTGGCTCGCCTATAGGAGGAGGAGGAGATGAAGTAAATAAATAAGGAGGAGAGGAATAAGGAGAAAAACAAGGAGAAGGTGAAGTTACACCACCGAAGTATCCCCCTACCAAGACAAAAACATCAAATAAGAGGAAGGTTTCTCCGTAGAAACCTTCAGCAAGAAAGAAGATCTGCACCAGTAAGCCCTAGATGGAGACCACACTCATGGAGGATGACATCAATCTAGTCCGCGGAGCAATGGAGGATGTGTCTGAAGACCTCTTATAGTGATATGGTGTGAAGAAAGAAGGTTTTTATGTAAGAGTTGAGAGGGAACTGAAGGATATTCAGCGAGCCATTCAATTGAGCCACGTTGTAGCTACTGCACCTTCCTCATGGGAGACTGCAGAGTTGGGGGACAAAACATCCCAACTTCAAAGACTGGAAGATGTAACAAAGGCTCGGCTCTAGAAATTTCAAGAAGAAAAGGAAAAGGCTACAGAATCCCTAAAGAAAGAGAAAGAAGAGATCTTAGAGAAACTACGAGTTGTGCAGTACTGTGTAACCACATATGAAAATTAAAAGGATGAGTTACAAGTGATGCTCGAGGAGGAAAAAACAAAGATACAGAGGGGAAAGGACCAATTTCTCATAGAGTAGACTGCAATCAAAGAAGTAGTGAGAAGAACACTTTTCTATGTGCCAGGTTTGGCACAAAAGAAAAATGAGACAGTTGAAGTTCAAGTAATGAAGCTCATCGAGGCCATCCAACAACTTCAAGAAAGGGTAATGGAGTTGGAGCTTCAAGAAGTACCAAGAACTCCACAGGAAGTGCGCGATGAGAGGGAGGAAGTCGCTAAGAGCACAATGGAAAGAATCAAATTCCTCGTCCCAGAATGCAAGAAACTGAGCGACAGAAGTGCGTAGACCTATGAACGCCTCACGAAAGATCCAGAGCTTAGGAAGTTGGAAGCACAACTACAAGAGGTGCAATAGAAGGAAATGACAGTTCAAGCATAGATGAAGGCACTCACTGCAATCAAGAGGATGAAGAGATCAAAAGAACAGTGCGTGGCCCAACAATAGATTACTTCCATCCAGGAAAGAGTGATGGAAGTCACACAGAGACCATAATTGGTGCAGGAGGAAGCGTGCACGGTGTTTGAAGAAATTGAAGGACAAGGGTCACAACTGGACCAAGTGGTTTCGACAATAGAACAACACCTGAAAGGGCCTGTTACAGCGTAGATGATCCAGGAATTCAGTGAGTAGGAGGCTCAGGTGAAGAAACAAGTCGACGTAGTTTGATCTAAGCTTGAGGCCTTCAAGGCAATGCTGCCTAGATTTGAGTGACTCGAGATGAGTCACAGGTGAGTGTTGGGGACATGTTGGACCTAGACCAAGTTTCTAGGAAACATTGGTCAGGTTTGACCATTTTTTGGACTTCGACAGGCTGGTTGAGGATGGAGCGCCGACATGGAGATGAGATTGTGGGATCTCACTTGTTTTGTGGACCCAAAAAGGGGTTCATTAGGGTTTTTGTATTAGGGTTTATGGGATGTCGAACCATGGGTTTACCCATGATTAGGCCTTTTTGTAATAGAATGTAAAAGTATAAATAAGAAAAGATTGTAAGGTAGAAGAAGGTGTGTGAAAAGGATGTAATTGGATAAGTGAAAGAGGCAAGTAGTTCTGAGTTTCTTTGTGCAACAAAACATGTATGTAAGGCTCCATGCTTGTTAGAGGAGTTGGCTCTGTGCCTTGACCTGATTTTGGGAAGGTGGATCTGGTGCTTAGTGGGTAGATCACCTGTCTAGTACGAAGCTTGTCTCTGTGTCTTAGTGCACAGGAGAAGATGAATGTAAGAGATTGAAGCCTAATAAAAAATAAGCAATAGTTGGTGGGCGTAGCCCCACACTAGGGTGAACCATGTAAATCTTGTGTTGATGGTTTGCTTTGTGTTGTAATGTTTATGTTGTGAATATTCTTAGTGCATTAAATGTTATCAATGATAGATAGAGTTATGAATGTTTAATTCTTTGTATATGTTGAATGTGTTAGATATGACTTATGATTCTAAGTGCAATGTCTGTTTTGTCATTATTACTGTGTCTATATGTACTTAGGGTTTGACCTACGATGTGAATAAAGATAACGAATTAATATACATTGTTCCTAAGTACCCTGCAAAGTTTTGTAATCAAAGATCTATGTCCCAACTTGATTACAAACACATGAGTCCTGTAACCCCCCTGCCTCTACCTCAGGTGATACTTTTGCTACTTCACAGGTGTTACCGAAAGGGCCGATAGTTAGGGTTTTATTGGTGTGTCATTGAAGAGTTGAACCTTGAGTCTTCCCCTCTGCCAACAAACACCCCGGGTTTTGAGCCCCCATAATAAATAATGTATTGTTACATTGTTGAGTGGCCAGACTGCCCAAACAATTATTATAAGGCCATCGTTCCTAAGAAATGTAATGTTTTGATCATTATTAATAATAAATACATCATTGGATACTAGAAAAATAAGGACTAGGGTTATAGGGGGCTATGATTCTACAAGAGGGATTGAGGGGCTAAGTGATTATTTAGTTTATATTACCCATTTTGTGTAATGGGGGGCCAGGGGGGGGATCAATTATTTGAGCTCTTGAGGGAAGGCCAAGAGGTTCTTCAAAAATTAGAAAAACTCGTCCCTGGTCTATGGAAGGGGTTCGTTCTCCCATTGGCAATACTCTCATTCCCATCCCCATTCTAGTACTATTTTTGGTCGCCTCATGTGTGAATTCACCTGTTTCTATTCCCCATTTTTCCTCTATCATGGAGTCTTCACTGCATTCATTCCTTGAATCAATCATATTTCATCATTTTGGTGCCTTGTCTTGGGAAAGGAAGATGAACTACTGAAGATAAACCATGGTTTTGCTGGCTGTAGAGATTGTTGGTGTAGTCCAACTATGATTTGAGGTCTGCATGTCTAAGATGCTTGGCCTGTGATCAACTTGGATCAAAATTGTGAGTCCTGAGAGTCCCAGGATGGAGATTCTAGAACAACTACACTAGATCCTTGGATGGAGAGGGAATTCCTAAGGGACTGTGTGGAAGAGAAGGGTGGAAGTCTATTCTCTTGGGTGGTGCAGGATGGGTAGAAGAGAGCTAGGTACTTGGATTGTTGTGCGTGCTAGCGAATCCTTTGAGAGATTGAGTGTTGACTAGTTTGGGAAGCCAAGTAACACTCTAGAACCCTCCTTTTGGATTCATAGCCTTGGCTCGGGGGTGACACGACTATTGAGACTTGGAACAATAATTTCTATGGGTGGGTGGAACGTCCTTGGTCTGTAACCAATTGGTGTCTTCTTTTATAATAGATAAGTTCTCTATGTTATGGTTTCCTTGCTTATGTATTTATTTTCATTGTGTATTAAGTCAATATATCTAAGATTTGTACTTATAATATGCATTCTTACTAGTTAATGTTGTGCATGGTATATCATGCATGTATTTTATGTTGTAGTATGAATCTTGATCATTGCATGTATGTATTTCATTCTTCTTTATTAATTAAGTGTTATTAGAGTCTTTGAACCAGTTAAGAGTTGCATTCTTGGTGTGGCATGCCATCCCATGGGAGGCTGGGTATGTTAAAGTTGGTAACAAAGAATAATGGTAGTGGTGTTTCTCATCCTGTTTGAGGTTGGGTATGTTATAGTTTCCAAAGTAGCAAAAAACATTTGTACACAAGAAGAACTTCAAGAAATCAACTTTCACCAAAATTACCATTGTAGTGCATGTAATTAGAATAGAAAGAATACCTTGACATCGTTCTCAACATATGTCATAGAGTCGAGTTCCCAAATCTCTGAGTTGTTAAAACAAATTTCTAAATTTAGAAAAATGAGCAATCACGAATTTTGGGAAATTCCTGGTTAAAGAACCAAGCATATTTCCCAAATCGTTCAAGAGTTTGGGAAACTACTTGCATGGAGACTAAATAGCCACGTCCTAGAAAAAACCTGTGCAACGGATTTTTGATATTCTTCTTCATTTGATCGAAACTGCCCCCAAAAATTAGCATGTCAGTATGAAAGCCAATTTTTTTGTTTGTTGCCAGAAACACCTTATTTTTTCAATTCAAACTCTGATGCATGACTACCATTATGTCATAGACATTTATGTATTCCTTCCTTTAAGTAATTTTTATGTTAACACTCTCATTCGTTAACATAAAAATTATTTTAATCCTTTCAACATCTCATTAAATAAGAACAAAGAGATGTAAATTTGTGGACATGGATTTAAATGTATGGGAAGTGGTATGAATATGTGAAGATATGAATGCATTGACTATGATAGAACATGGGTATGTGGATTATTGACAGAGACATGAATAAAGTTATGGAAAATAAATTTGCCACCTTCTCATCAAGATTCAATCAATCCATTGAAATTATTTTTAACCTTCATCAAAGCTTCTTACCTTTGTAAACACTATCATGTTTCGAATATCTTTGGAAGTCATCATAGTGATTGATCTCCACCACTACAAAATTGTCACATTACCATTGCTCTGTGAAACTTTGAATAACATTTCTTCCTTATCCCAAGATAATGGAAAAATGAAATATGGTTTCATTATCCCCATTCTAGATGATGACTTTGTATTACATGTAACCAAGTTGTGATTATTTGTTGTAAATTTGAGCAGGAATGTTGAACGTTGATGAAGAAACTGTTGTAGATGATGATGAATAAATTTATCTCTATTCCATATGTATAATTGATGTTGAGATGCTTGCTTGAAGTCTACATGATCTATCAATTGTCGTATATTTATTTATTTGAAGGAATTTGACTAGGATTGAGTTCTAATCCTTTATTGGATCATGCTACTAGAAACTTTCAGAACAGGAAATTAAATTGCTCCCACACTATTAAGTTTCAAATACCTGAATACAAATTACTACAATAGTACCAAAGATATCTTAATACAATCACCACACAAGATATATGGAACAATATAGAAAACTACCACTTTATTATATCAAAACCCTTGGGGTGGGGAAACACCATACAATGGATCCTATTATGGAAGGTATCCTCTCCTGTTCACTTGCCTCTTAACGAGCTTCAACTCCAAATAAAATACTTCTCTCCATATCCCATTACATTTCTTTAACCCCTTTATATAGTGCTACCATCACCTAAGAACATTCTAGAGGAGGAATATTCTAGAAGCAGAACCTTCTAAGAAGTCCTCTTACATTTATTATATCTAACAACCCATTTATTATATCTAACTACCATAATGGGCCTTATTTAATAATATAGTGGACCTACTCGACGTTACATTGAATGGCCTCCACTACCTCTATAGCTACCTAGTGGAAAAGGCTCGTAGAAGAATCTGGAAGGAATAATGCCACTATAGAATATGTAGGATGGAAATTGGTAATAAATATTGGCTTCTGATTTGTCATATTGATGTTCTCTACATAATGTGAATTAGAGTCATAAAATAAAATATGAAAGTAGTTTTCATCCCAGAAATGACAACTATCCATATACCAATCATCACAATCGACCTCAAAATCATACCAAACATATACTTCTTGATTATATTCATCCCTAATGTCCGCCATAAGATATATCTCCTACATGATATACAATCAATATTGAATACTATGAAATCTATCCTTGAGGCCATCTGCAAGGTCATGCAATGTGAGGCTATCTACAAGGTCATGCAATCTGTCATACAATTGGGCTTTGAATGCTTCAGTCATCTGTAAAATTTATTTGGGGGTTTGAGAGGGAATATCCATTTGAAACACCACATTAAATATACCAAAAGAAATATATTAAAATTATTTATCCAATGGAAATTATTTTACATCAATTGGAGCGGCCTATCAAAAATTATGAACTTTGTAGTCCTTCCGCCATCACGAAAAACCCAAAAAAAATAGTTGATTTTAAATTAGCGATATCTTCATTTCCAGAGCTCCGATTTGGACGATTTGTTGTTTGAAATTGGGTGAAATTGTGAGAGGAACTCATATATGAATTTTTTTTTTCAAAAATTCATCCCAATTTTCTATAGAAATAAAAACAATTATGCGACCATCGAGGGAAAAAACCCTGAAAAATTGCAGATTTTAAAATGCAAATAACTTGACTTCCCAGACTCTGTTTCAGATGATTTTTTTTCAACATGAATAATTTTCTGAGATGAACTCATATATACAACCCATTTTTTCAATTTTTAATCCAAAACCTACAGAAATCGTCCGGAATTTTGCGACCCTCTTTTTTTTTCTCCGAAAAAATAAATCTGCAAAAAATAAAAATATTTTTCCACACTTCCTGCCAAGAAAAGTTATCTGATACCACTTGTTAAGTTACAAATACCTAAATAAAATTTACTTCAATAGTAACAAATATATATTAATTCAATCACCACACAAGATATATGTAACAATATAGAAAACCACCACTTTATTATATCAAAACCCTTCGGGTAGGGAAACACCATAAAATGGATCATATTATGGAAGGGATCCTCTCCTGTTCACTTGTCTCTTCGAGGGGGATTCATCCTAATGATATTCAATTCCAAATACAATAATTCTCTTCATATCCAATTACATTTCTTTAACCCGTTTATATAGTGCTACCATCACCTAAGAACATTCTAGAGGAGGAATCTTCTAGAAGCAAAACCTTCTAAGAAGTCCTCTTACATTTATTATACTAACTACCCATTTATTATATATAACTACCATAATGGGCCTTATTTAATAATATAGTGGACCTAATCCACCGTACATTGAATGGCCCCCACTACCTCTCTAGCTACCTAAAATTGTTGCATTGCCATTACTCTGTGCAACTTTGAATTCCATTTCTTCCTTATCCCAAGATGATGGAAAAATGAAATATGGTTTCATTATCCTCATTCCAGATCATGAATTTATATTCCTCTGTTGATGCGTTCCAAATATCCTCATTGTCTTCTTCAAAATGACCAAGAGAATTCTTCGGATCTTTTGATTATGATCTATCTTGGAATTCTAATGCATCTTCAAGCTCTGTAAGAATGTGAAAAAAAATTGGAGCAACGTTTTCCTCAATAATTTTTTGAATTCTTTGAATATTCTTTGTTGGTTCTATAGTTCCTCTTGTATATAAAATTCTCAAAAACGTGCAAACCACACAACTTGGAAGAAATGAAATCTTGTACTCTAAAAATGAAATCTTGCAAACAAACTTCATAGCTGAGCATGTATTCAGATCCTCACACTAATGGGACCCTGTTGTCACCAGGTTGTCTGTCGGTATGAAACATTTTCCATTCCATGTAGTAAATTGAGTTAAAGAACACTAAACCAAATTCCTAATTCTTAATCCCTTAGCATATCCCAGGAAACGATGCCAAAAATGTTGGTCAAATTCAATTGAATGAATTTGATTCATTAAATTATCAACTAGGGAGATCATAAGCTTGTGAGATGCCAGGAAAATATATGCAATATTAGGCCACTAATTCTAATCTAAGAAATTTTAATCAAACATAGTAAAGTAATTTCAATGCTATGATCACAATAATACTCTTAATCATCCTTAATCTCTAACCATTAGTTCCACGGATTTTATTGTTATGATTCCATGGCCTACAAATTTCACCATTCAATTATGTTAGTCAATGATTGGGTGATTAAACTTTATTTTGACAAACAATATGTACAATACTAAATTGAAAGAACTCACAGAATTTAAATAAATCATCAATCCCACAGAATTCACCATTCTAGTTACATGGTACAACTGAAATACATCTACATGACTGAAATGGAAATAACACAAATGAAATGAAACTAATTGGGAAACATATACCAGAGACAGGGGATCCTACCTCTCCTAGAAAATACTGACAAGAATGACTACAACATGAAACTCTTAATATGCAACAATAAACTCTTTATTTCAACATCAAATTATTATAGTCAATTATATTAACAACAAACTAAACTCATGAATTCACGGAACTCTCCATTGAACTAAACTGAACTCCTTGGAAGCCTCTCCTATTTATACATTTAGTTTCCTCTTCATAAATGGAAAATATTTTACAAAAACATGGGATCAGAGCCTAGAAAATTGGATCTACAACCAACAAATCCTATATCCTATAGATGTGGATCTTCTCCACCAAATATTGGATTTTATATAAGATAATTTGGATAAAATAATGATAATATATTTCATGAGCTCCATGTGATGAAATAGTAATTTAGGAAATCACAATAGTTATTCTAAATAATCATTGAAACATGGGAAATCAACCACTTTAGTGTAAGTATTGCACATGAAGCTCATGTAAGGTAGAAATGAACAATTAAAGTAATAGAAGTGATGAAAGGAATGAATATGAATGGGTAAAGAGAATGGAATATGGATAAATGACATCATAGAATGTGTTATTTCATAGGATTTGATCATAGAATTTGAAGGGTTAATTGTAATTTCAATGAGAAAGGAATTTAGTCATGCAGTCCTTTCACTATGAAAAGTTTCAAGAAAAAGAACATCTCAATTGACAATCGACAATAATAAATTAAACTTACACTTCATAAATTCAGATTCAAGAACTTGTCATAACAAAGACCAGTCTTTTATGCAGTCTGGAAAGTGGGTGGTAAGTCCTGAGAGTTCAACGACGAAGAATTTCACTTCACTGACTTTGCAACTATGCTACACAGAATTTTTCCACACATTGTAGATATATGATATGGTATCATAGACATGTTTATCAAAGAAGTTTTATCAGAGTAGGTCTCAAGATAAACGACTATGTTGTAAGGTGAAATCATGGATTCTACTTCAAATCTGCAACCTCCCACTTTTACAAGAAAAAATTATGAGTTATGGTCCTTGAACATGAAGGTATTATTTCAGGGTCAAGATGTTTTGGAGATATTCGAATAGGGCTATGTGGAACCAATAGATCAGGAATCATATAATGCTCTCACACAAGTTGAGAAGGATGCTTTGAAATATCAAAGGAAGAAGGATGTAAAGGAATTTTTTTACATACATCAAGCCACGCATGAGATCATACTCCCAATATTTGCATCAATAAGGAAAGCCAAGGAAGAATGGGACATATTGCAAACCTCTTATCAAGGTGTGGACAAAGTCAAGACTTCAAAACTACAAATTCTTAGAATAGATTTTGAAACTCTTTCAATGAAGGACTCAGATTCAGTAGATTCATTTTACACCCATGTTATTGGACCCATAAATAAGATTAAGTCTCGTGGAGAAACCATAGAGGATAGGAAGGTTGTTGAGAAGGAACTTATGATTATTCCTCGTAAATTTGATACTCTTCTTGCGACCTTAGAAGAGAAAAAAGATCCAAGTCAGTTTATCCTAGATGCGCTGCAAGCCTCCCTCATCAATCATGAACACAGATTAAATAGATCAAACATGTCATTATAAAATGAATTTTATGCATAGTCATCTATAATACGTGGAAAAGGAAGGGGGAGAGATAAATCTAGAGGCAGAGGAAGGAATTTTGATAGAGGAGGATGTAGTAGCAGTCCTATAAATATTGGTGGAAGAGGTCAAAATCCAAATAACAATCAACTAAATAATCAAATATTTGATAAATCAATTGTTTAGTGCCATTACTATAAAAAGTATGGACATTATGCATATTAGTGCAGGAAGAGGCAGTATAATCAAAACAAGCAAGCTCAAGATCAGTAACACAACGCAAATAGTCCCTCTAGCCCTATGTTTATGGCATGCGCTAAAGAAATGCCTACAATTTCCCTAGTTAAATTCAATGTTTCTCAAGAAAGTCCATGTGATATATGGTATCTAGATTCGGGCTACAATAATCACATGACAGGAAACTTAAAGTTGTTTTATACTTTGGATAAGTTAGTCCAAACTAAAGTTACACTTGGAACATTTATCCATGTCACTGTCTTAGGTAAAGGTAGTATTAATATTTTAACTAACCAAGGGGAGCAAAAAGTTATTCCTGATGTATATTATGTTTTTGGACTAAAACAAAATTTGATGAGAAGAGGAAAGTTGTTACATAAAGGATACATAATCTACATGAAATATAATAATTGTGTGATTATGGAAAGATATCCAAGCAATTAACTTATTGCAAGACTTGACATGACTAGCAGCATAATGCTTCCATTGACATTGAAACCGACCAAGAAAAGAAAAACAATGCAAGTTGTCCATGAAAAAAAATATGTGCACTTTGGCATTGCATTTACAACATAAATCAAAGAAGTAAGTGTGTGTTATTAAAGAAGGAAAAGGTGGTGCACGAATTTTTAAGAGAAACGAAGACAATGGAACAAAGATGCATGCAACATTACAATCTAAAGTGCATTATGATTCCTGGATGTGGAATTTAAGATTTGGACATTTAAACTTTGGAGGTATGAATATTCCACATACAAAGGATATGGTGAAAGGTTTTCCATTAATTGAAAAACCAGAAAGAACATGTGAAGGATGCCTCTTTGGAAAGCAACATAGAGAGTCATTTCTAGTTGGCAAGTCATACAGAGAAAAACCTCCACTGGAAATAGTGCATTCAAATATTTTTGGAGCAATGAAAACACCATATATAGGAGGAAACTCCTATTTTCTTACATTTATTGACGATTTTTCAAGAAAGACATGGATTTATTTTCTAAAACATAAATATGATGCACTTGGTTGTTTTCAGCAATTCAAGTCACTTGTGGAGAAGCATAGTGGTTATTACATCAAGTATATAAGAACTGACAGAGGAGGTGAATATGTTTCGAGAGAATTTCATAACTTCTGTAAAGTTCATGGAATCTACAAGCAATTCACAACGTGTTATACACCACAACAAAATGGTGTTGTAGAGAAGAAAAATCTAACCATCATGGAAATGGTGCGCAATTGGTGTGGAAATGGTGCGCAATATGTTGGTAGCCAAAAATTTGTAAAATGATTATTAGGGTGAGGAAATAGAAACTGTAGTATACATCATGAACATATGTCCAACAAAGAGTGTGGAAAAAAAAGTCCCTCAAGAAGCCTGGACAAGTATGAAGCATAATGTTGCGCACTTAAATTGTTTTGGTTGTGTCGCATACACACATGTTCGAGATGAGTTGAGAAAGAAGCTAGATAACAAAGGACATAAATGTGTATTTTTTGGATACTATGAAGATACAAAATCATACAAATTGTGTGATCTTATTGCAAGAAAAGTTAAAATTAGTTGTGATGCTGAATTTGTGGAGAATGAAGCATAGGATGGAAGAATAGAAGGACGGTCGAAATTATTGATGCTATTGGACATGATGACATAGAGGATGAAGTGGTTCAAACACCATTTATAATTCGATGTGCAGTTCCTTCCACTTATGGAAATGCAACACAAATCCCAGCTCAAACTACTCCAGTGAGATCTACAGGTGCGCAGTCCACATCTAGAGCGCAACAAACTCCAACAAGTAGTCCAAGTAGTTATACATCTCTAGATCCAACAATATCAAGTATGTTTCCAAGGAATACAAGAATTTTGTGCGACATCTATAATGTTGACACAACAAATTCATTTTCAGTCTTTCCTTTGTTTTCACAAATAAATGCTTCATTAAGTTTTGAAGAATCTTTCAAGGATGATGTATGGGCACAAGACATGGATGAAGAAATTAAATGCATGGAGAATAATCAGACATGTAAATCAATAGATGTAGCTAAAGACAAGGATGTGATAAGTGTCAAGTGGATTTATAAAACCAAGGGGTTTTACAAGGGGTTTTACACAACAACCTGTTGGGCCCCAACAACCCCCCCTAAATTTTTACAAAATTTAAAGGGCCCACATTAGTATATTGATAATTATAGTGATCTACAGAATCAACCTTTTCAAATAGTTCCATACCTTGGCTTGCTTTGAGACAAACTTAAGACATTCATTATAGTATGATATATTCATTACAAGAGTATATGTGAAAAGTTAGAAATGAGCATAAAAATCTCAATTTAAACAAAACATTAATTTTTATCAAATGTTTACTTTCATTTAAATTATGATTATGTGTTCTTTCTTTTGATCATTAGAAAGTTTGACTATTTCGAATAATGGGTTCAATACTTCATCAAATAATATCTTGGTTGGTTTCTCATTTTCATGAAAACATTTGGTGATATTAATTAATTAAATTATTTTTTCATTTTGCATCTTATCTCAAAGTAATAATAATAAAAGAATTATCTATCATTTGTTTGATTTTGTAAAAACCTAAAATTAATATTTTTTCTCCATTAACTTGAAGCTTCTAGATCATATTTGAAAGCAAATTATAAACAATGTTTGTTTATAAGTTATAGTTAGTTTAAATTCATTTTTTATTTTTCAAGATTTTGTTTTATTCAAAATTTGTAGGTTATTAATTTAGGTTTATTTTTGTTTCACAGGTTTCTATTATCAAATATTTGATACGGATCTGATCATGGATTGATTTTATTATCAAATGTGTTCAAGATGATTGATCCAAAAATAATTTTGGATTGCTACAAATAATTTTATGAGCAACAACAGATAATATTTGGAAAGGTGTCAAGATCAGACAGACGATTTTGCAGAACTGATTGCAGCCAAACTGTGAGGAATTTGAAGAAACGGTTGAAAACCTAGAACCCAAATGGACCCATTTACCTTCCACGTAGAGATTTTCCAAAAAAAATGCACGATTTGAGAGATATTGATGTCTTTTTACGAGGCAAATTTCAGGTGGAAAAAATTAATAGTAACGCCCAGACTGTTCATTCATTGTATAAATATATGAGAAAGTTCAGAGCCAAAGGAATCAAAGAATTGGAGAGGAGGATTTTAATCCTTTCACTTTTGTATATTATTGTTTTTGTAAACTTTTTATTTCTTTTCAAACAGAGTAATGGATGGCTAGAATCTTTGGGAGAATGGACGAGTATTTTCAAAGAAGAATATGGAATTCCAAGTTTCTTAATGGCTTTTGTCCTGTGAGAAAAATGGTTTTATTTTCATTATAATATCTTCAGATTCTTTGAATAATTGATTATGCATTGATTTAAATAGCTTTAGTATTTTTTATCAATACATGGTTAATTATTATCATTTATGTATTAATTTTTCCAATTTTTAAAGTCTATTATCCAAAACATTTCTTCCAGGACTACAAAATGGACAAGTGATCCCAAAAACTTAATAGAACGACATATAAGAATTTTGGTTTTAGCCTTTTGTTTATAATGTTGTTATTTATGTTTTTTTTAATCCTGTTACATGTTCATGTCTAATATCTTTAGATTAAATGATATGTGATGTGTAGGAGGTTTATATTATAAATACCATCAATCATTTGCTTCAATCAAAATATAAATGTTGTGATTATATCTTCAATTTAAATAATGGGATTTATCTTTGAGTTTCAAATTGAATGATAAAATAATAGATTGCTTCCAGATTTATCTTGTTGTAATCATGTATAATTATAAGATCACAGGTTTATGTTTTTGTTTCCTTTTCTGTCATTAAAACCTAAGCTGCCAATACATGTTCTGAATTTATTTAGATCAGTCATAAGGTTCATTGCAGATTTCTCTCTTGGACATGGCAGTTGGATGTTCACCACTCATGCAGATGTTTGGATACACCTCACTAATTCATTGACAAGACAACTTCTTTGTATTTTTCTTTCATTTACATATCATTGAAACTAGAATGTATGGTTCAGCTTTGACTATCCACATGTTCATGTTTCATTAACATTTTTGCAAGATTCTTTAAATTTATCAAAGAAAAACAATAAATATTTTTATGTGCTTTCTTTATCTGCTTCCTAGAAGCAATAATTGTTCACATAGATTTTCATAAGTTTCAATTAAAACTTGCAGCCTGTAAATCATGTAAATAAACAAGACTTGTATATCTTCTGCTTAAATACAAGTACTACAGTTACATTAGAATAT
>ML780170.1:465546-505293 GCA_009831015.1 Picea engelmannii | reverse complement strand
AAGCTTTCAAGCCTCTCTTCTTGACTCCATTAACCCAAGGCACTAGTCTAAAACTAAAACGTTGAGTCTTTTATGTTCAACACAATCTTTCAAACTTTCTTGAATTGAAACCCTAACTAACCCTAGCGTTTCTACTAACCCTATTTTGCTGATGACGTCTAGCCTTATTTAAACTTTTGTTTGGACTAAAAGTTGCGGCTGACTCATCCTTTGATAGCCATAGAGGTGTTGAATAATTTCATTGGGCCAATTAGCAAAACGTCCATCTCTTTGTCTAGCTAACCTAACCCTAACTAGCTAGTGACGTCACACTTATTTTTGATCTCTTGTTTGGTATAAGACGTTGAGATTTTGTCATATAGCATTTGGCATTGAGGTATAGATTATTTTCATTGGCTTAGTGTGCAAAACGTTTACTTCTTTGCCTACTTATCTAACCTAGAAACCTAGGCTGACGTCACCCCTTTAGTATAGTGACGCAGCAACATTATATATATGAGCAGATTTATGACATTTATTGCATTGTGATAATACAAGGATTTGATTTTACACATTGAATGCCAATATCTCTCTTGTATTTATTGAGGAAGTATTATAAGCCTTTGGTCTTTGTTTGCAATCATTGACTTCRTCAATAATTACATTTATCATTGCTCATATATGTTTAAAGATAGTCATTAAATTGTGAAGTACTAACCACTGCAGCACTTTTTAGCTTTATTTGCCTTGTCTCGCAAACAGGTGCCTTTATCAGTGGAATTACCTTCTCTTTGATTATCTTCTTGGCAGTAATCTGTGAAAGGGAAAGCTTACCTTAACCTTTGAACCTTAAACCCTTGATCCTTTTCCTTCAGAACCCCAGATTACTAGGGACGTCTCCCTTGGGATTAGCCACCCTGAATAGAAAGAGCTCCCCATCGAGGTGACAGTGGGTGGGGAAGCTCCTGTTACGCCAGTTTGAGCCTTGACTTCAAGCTACTTAAACCTTTCCTACAAACTGAGCGATAACATACCACAAGAGCAGAGTATATAGCATTGAGTGTGCGAAGTAGTGTGGCTTCACAAGATTCTGACAGATTTACTTGATCATGAAATGAATTCTATGATGATAACCAAAGCTGTGTTTGAAGCTCTTTGAGAACCCGGTGTTTCATGACAGGCCGAAACACATTGAGATAAAAAAAATTGAGAGACATAATGCAAAGGAAAACATCACACGTATTG
This sequence comes from Picea engelmannii, assembly GCA_009831015.1. NCBI lineage: Eukaryota > Viridiplantae > Streptophyta > Pinopsida > Pinales > Pinaceae > Picea > Picea engelmannii. Next base: position 504,069 of record ML780170.1, on the reverse strand, counting down.
TACCTTCCTACACATGAGCAGATTGCAGACACCTTCACCAAATTGGCTTGGTTAAGAATACCTCCCTAGTTGAGAGGGAGTGTTGATGACTACAGCCAAGACAAAGTTCGAAGTACTTTCGTGTGAGACTTGGCATGATGAAGAATGCCTCCCTAGCTGAGAGGGAGTGTTGATGATTACAGCTACATGAGACATTCTCCAGGACACAAACCTGAGAGAGAGCCCCTGAGATGGGTGTGTGTTTTCTATCTGAGACAGAGCTAGAATGTAGAGATGGCCTCCTCCTTACAGAGAGTTGAGAAGAACTCCAAATGAATCTCTTGTGTAACGCAGTGAGAAAGGAGATATGCAGAGTTGGACATGCCTGTGGCTGAGCACAAGGTGAACGTGTGAAATCCCAAAGTGTTGGGTGCATCGTCATGAGACGGAAATGAAGATGATGTATTAGCCTCCTCTGAGCAGAGAGTTGATGAGAAACTCCAGATGACTCTCCTGTGTAATGCAGTGGGAAAGAAGATCTGTTGAGTGGACGTGTGTGTGGACGAGCACAGGTGAACGTGATCCTAGTGGCTGAGCACTAGTGAAGAAGTGGTTCTTCTGTGTAATGCAGTGAAACAGAGATATGGACATCCCTATGGATGTGCCCCTAGTGGCTGAGCACTAGTGGGTGTATGAGATCCCTTGCTATATTGTTCAAGAGTCAGACTTGCCTATAACCCTAATTGTAATGTAAAGGGTACAGGTCGGCTTCACCTTAATATAAAAGATAAATGATGTAAAAGATAATTAATATAAAATATAATAATTAATATGGTAATTATTAATTATATTTTGAGTTATTGAGGTCAGCCCTATTGTGCCAAAAGACACATCATTTGATGTGACAAGTCTTATATAAATAAAGGTGAATCCCCATTGAGAAAACACACTTATCATTGTGTCATCTCATGATTTCAGAAGTTGTGGTCTGAAACTATGAGAATTGCAGCACTCTCTTGTGTGCTAGGTTTGGTGATGGTGTGGGAGGTCTTTCTCTTGAGGAATATAGCAAAGGATTGGTTGGGTTTTCTTCCCTTGTTGAGAAGGGTTTCCCAAGATACTTCTTGTGTTCTTATGCATGGTTATTCTTCTTGTGATCTTGGTTTGCTGCAGTAGTTATGGTTCAAGTTATAGTTAAACAGAAAATTAATGAAGATACATGAGCCATAGCTCACTGAAAATCTAACAAAAAGGGGATTGATCTAATGAATAATAACTCAATAATAAATAGAATACTCTTTGCAGTTACAATATTTCAACACACTGGGCAACCAAATATCTTGAGATGGCTTACTTTTGGCTTCTTTCTGGAGAACATTTCTTCAAGGGTTTTGAACCCAAGAGCACTATGGGATAATTTGTTTTGGACATACAGTGTTGTTGTTGTTGCTTCAGCCCATAAGTGCATTGGAAGATCTTGATCATGGATCATAGTCTTCACTGCTTCCATTATAGTTCTATTCTTTCTTTCTGCTACACCATTTTGTTGAGGATTGTAGGGAGTGGTGAGTTCCCTCTTAATCTCGGCATCTCTGCAAAAGCTTACAAATTCTTTTGAGGTGTATTCTCCTCCATTATCTGACCTGAGTATCTTGATTTTTCTTTTAGAGAAATTCTCTATCAAGGCTTTGAATTCCTTGAATTTTCCAAACACTTCATCTTTTGATTTCAAGAAGTAAACCCAAGTCTTGCGAGAATAGTCATCAATAAATGACACATAGTATGCATACCCACTAAGAGAGGTTGATGGCATTGGGCCACATACATCTCTGAGTGGATGAGCTCCAAGACTCCTTCTTCTTTACTGTTGCTCTTCGGGAAAGGATTATTTATGTTCTTTCCGTGTGCACATCCCTTGCACACACCTTCATGATCAACCTTGAAGTCTGGTAGACCTGTAACTACTTTGCTTACATATGGTAAGGCGTTGTAGTTGATGTGAGCTAGTCTTCTATGCCAAAGTTCACATGGACTCTCAGTGGAGTGAGTCAAGGCTACATCTGAGTGACCTTTTAATTTATACAAGCCACCTTCTTCTATTCCAATAACAATTGCATCTTCTATAGTTTTCCCTTTAGGCCACATAAGAACTTCACCATCTATAAATGCAACTCTAAATCCTTTCTTATCTAAAGCTGAGATAGAAGGCAAATTCTTTGTCAAACCTGGTACATATAGTACATCCTTCATTTTCATTGGGGTCTCTTAATCAAGTTTGTAGGTGGATTCTCCCACTCCTTTGATAGGGTACTGGTAATCATCTCTGAGTGTAACTTTCTGGGGAAATTTCTTTTCTGTAAGGCTAGAGAGAATGTCTCTTTGACCTGTCATGTGCTTAGATGCACCACTATCTATGAGCCAAGTATCCTCTCTAGGTGACACAGATCCTGTGAGGGCAAAAAATAAAACATAGTCTTCAATCTCTTCTTTAGTCAACTTCGTGGGTGGCTCATCATCTTCAATTGCATGGGCATGATGTCTTTTGTTATTTATCTTCTTGTATTCTTCTCTTCTGGCTGGACAATTCTTAGCAATATGTCCCATCTTATCACAATGATAACATTGATAGGAGGAGAAATCTTTTTCTCTTCTTTGACCTTTCTGAAACTTCTGGAATCTCCTTGGAGGGTGAGATTCTTTATGGAAGTAGGTGAATCTCTTTGGGGAGTGAGATTCCTTATGTAGGTGGGTCTCCTTATGGAAGTGAGACTTTTTCTTTCCTCCTTTAGCATGAGCAGCTAGGGCTTGATCTTCATCCCTTAATAGTATTGCTTCTCGGTTAACTACTCTTGCTTCTTCTTGAACACATTCTTCCCAAAGACTATCAAATTGGAGTTTCTCCTTTCTTGCATAGATAGTTTGGATGAAGGCATCCCAAGGTCTTGTGAGACCATTAAGAGCTGTCATTATGAGTTCATCTTCATCTAGGTTGTCTCCAATTGCTTCTAGTTGTTCCTTGAATTGAGAAATCCTAGAGAAATAGTCATGAACTGTTTCTCCTTTCTACATCTTTGTATTCTTGAGTTGGGTTCTCAAGTTCGTCTTCTGGTTAATGTTCTTTCCTTCATACATTTTGGTTAGGGCATCAAACATCTCTTTTGGAGTGTTCTTAGAAGCCACTTGAAGGATCAAGTGATCTTTAATAGAGTCTGCAATGATTCTTTTGGCCCTAACCATATCCTTCTTGTACTTTGATTTAGTTAAATCTTCTGCAGGTTCTGGTACATTTTCCTTTATGAATTTTGCAAGGTCATTCTCTTCAAGAATGAATGCAGTTCTATACTTCCAGGAACGGAATTTTCCCACACCTTCTACTTGTCAACAAGCTTGGTGCTTGCAGACATCTTGACCTGGAGCTGGGAAAATGACCAAAAATTGAAAGTGCTCAAAAATTGAATCTGAACTTACCAGGAGGTGCGTTGGGCTAAGGCGAGTAGGCCGGTGCAGTCTGTTTACAAAAAATCCAAATTTTACCCCTTGAAACTGAGCCTGCGCAAATCTGGACTGGTACTTCTAGTACCGTTTCTGGTTTCCTGGTTTTCTGGTACTAGTGAAAACTAGGGTTTCACTTTTCAGAGGCTCTGGCCACTAAAAAGGTGCACTCAAGCTGCCAATGAGTTCGTTGGGATAGGGCGCACTTCCCTAGATGGTTTTTAGGCTGAGATTCCTTTCCAACAAAAAGCCCTAATTTTCTTGTACGGCAACAATGACATTTGTGGTTACCTAGTGAAAGGTGCTCTATTTAGTCAAGCTCTGAAAGACTGAAACCATGTTAAATTTAGAGCTACTATTAAGTTCTTTTCAATTTACTAGACAATAATAGCATAAGCAGGATCACTGAAAGATACACAATCATAAGGTACACAGCATTTATCCTGGGAAACCCTCATGGGGGAGAAAACCCAGCAAAAAATTCCTTAATATAGATTTCCAATACAATGCCAAGATAAAAGACCAAACCCAAGAGAATATCCAACACTGAGCAATTCGCCTCTCTCTTGCTTCTTCCGACAACTACAACTTCCTTCAAACTTGCAGACTAGATGAGTGACTTGAGTGGGTGAGTGAATGAGGTGCTAGCCTCTCTTATTTATACTAGCTGAGGAGCGCTAGGGTGGTGTCTCTTCATTGGGCAGGGCCGACTTCTCCAACTAGTGGCTAAAACCACTTTAATTAGGCCTAGGGGGCGACTTCTCAATTAGAAGCATTTGTTTAGGGTTTGACCAATCCACAAAAGGGGATTTGGTCATACAAGAGTCCCGACATGATCAATCCACAAAAGGGGATTGATCTATAAGATAATAACTCAAAAATAAGTAGAATGTTCTTTGCGGTTACAATATTTCAACAAACAAGCATAGTTTTGAGAGTTAGAGGTCACTTGCATCTTGTTCACATGAATTCATCCCTGAACATTGTTGAGAGAAAGTGCTTTGGAAGCGATTTGACATCCCCTGAAATACTTTGTAGTTCAAACTAATATCTCTAAACCTTGTACTTGCAGCTTTGGAATAAATGCAACATCTTGTTTGGCTACTAGGTCTTAATTGTTGGTTGTGTTTTCTTACTTTAATTGAATTTTATGAATCAATTTATTGGGAATTACTCCCTCTTAATTGATTTTCTAATTCCATAACCCATGGAATTCAAGGCACTATGGTTATAATTAATAGCTTCCAGATTTAAAGCTTGCATTTTTTTTTAATATTTTACCGCAGATCTGCACTTTTAAGGGCAGATTTGAAGTGTTCTAACAACAGATTTGCACGGTTTCCAAGGCAGAATTTTATTACCAAGTAGGAATTTGCATTTTACCTTGTTGTCCAGATTATTTAATTCAGATTTCAGGTCTGATTTTTATATAACAGCAAGTACAATTCACAGTTTGAAAGTGTTTTTGGTCTCCCAAGTTCATACTTTATCTCCAAATTGCATAAAGGTCCCCCTTGAGATTAGCAAGCACTTACCTGAAGTGCAGAGAGATTGTGCGAGATGATAATGTACTTTCTCTAGCGTTAAAAATAAAGATGAGCAGAAGAAAGCACTCATCATTCCTACAGCGCAATTGGATCTGTCCAACATTGAGCCAAGGAAATTTGGCTTAAAGGTCTAACATAGCATAAAGGTCCCCCTTGAGATTAGAAAGCACTAACCCAAAGTGCAGAGAGATTGTGTGAGATGATAATGTACTTTCTCTAGCGTTAACAATAAGGATGAACGGAAGAAAGCACTCATCACTCCTACAGCGCAATTGGATTTGTCCAACATTGGGCCAAGGAAATTTGGCTTGTGCTCAAACAAAAACAATTGTTGAGAGGTGCACTCCACAAGAGTGAATAAGCCATGGGAAATGCAATTTATAGGTATGCATCAACCACAAGAGGTTTAATTTGCAAGTGTGGACTAACCATAGTAAGGGAAACACGCAGGTGTGGAAGAGACTCCCTACAGGTTATCACGGGCCCTAAAGCCCTGGTTCTTGCAATCTGGAATAGGTTCCTAAGTGTAGAAACGAATAGCTTTTCGGAGTTGATACCAACTTCTACAATTGTGGTAGGTGTGATGAAATTTTCAGCCAACATTGACTATCATCCTAATGAGGAGTTAGTGCTTGATCCAGTGGTTGGGGAGGTGACTTTCTTAGCATTAGCTACACTGGTGACATGTCTTGTAGTCAGCATTACTTTTCTTTTTGCTTTAGCTTCAAATTTTACTTTTTGGATCGCATGTGAGAGAATCTTGGGTGTGTAAAAAGGCAATGGGATATGAAATGATGGATAGCAGTTTGGAGGATTACAAACAGACAGATCTACAATATCATTTCCAATCGTTGATTGGCTGCACAACTCAAAGGCAGACTGCATACATCTATTTTAATGAACTTAGTCCATGTAAGTTTGTTTTTGGAACAAGTGTTTGGTTTTCATACGACCATTAAAAGAGGGTATTAAAGTATATAGTTGATGATTATATCTAGTACTTTAGTATTTAAGTTAAAAAGTACATTACGGAATGAAGTCAACTTATAACTTTACACATAGACTTTTGTACGAATCACTATTTAAGTAAGAATATGAACAACAACCTTTTGATGTACTCACATATAAGTTTGTTTTTTGAAAACGAATGCAAATCTATTTGTATGGTTCTCTTTAGTTTTGTTGCTCTACAATTTCTCTGCTATTGTTATGGGCATTATCTAACATTAAGCATTATTTCACTGATAGTCCCGTGAGACAGCGCGATTGGTAAGACAGTACCTTTCTCCAAGTGTTGGGAGGAGGTCTTGAGGTCAAACCCTGCTAGGTCTCCGAGACAAATTATGTAATGGCTGCTATGAGCTAGACTGGTTTCAGTGATTGTAAACGATTTATACCTAATATATAATCGAGTAATTTCTATCGGAAAAAAAAAAAGCATTATTTCACTGACATTGTTGGTTGATGTTTTTTTAGCCCCGTTAACCAAATTTGGCTTGTTGATACTAATATATTTTCTCTCTAAACAAGGTAGGTCTTACCGGGTAGTAAGGATTTGAAAGCTCCTCACATTCAAGGTGAAACAAATGAAATGTAAATGGCTTATTTCTCTGGTGAAGTAGAATGTAATGGACCGTGCAGTATTTTGGATACATGTGGCTTGGTTGTACTATTATTGTTATATTTTTCACCAGCGTGTTGCAAGATTTGCCAAAAGTATATGTTCTAGAAAACGAGAATGGTAATCACAGTTAAAAAGATGTAAAGTTTTGATACACCCTCTAACGTAAAAGTGCCTTACACATGTCCAATTATCATCTATCTAATAAGCCATTCATATGAACCAAACATAAGATTGTGAAAAACTAACGTACCTGGAAAGCTCTGCAGATATGATCGATTTCTAAAGCAAAATTGATTTCATGCGCCGTTGTGACCAATTCCACAACCGCAATACAGGTTAGAGTATCCGGCTCAAAAATTGGTACAGCAAGGGTTCCCTGAACATTATGAACCCGTGCATCAGTTAACCTTAAAAACTCACTTCTGCTGTAAAGTTGAACATAAGGACTCCCCTCCGGCATGCCTCTCAGGAAAACCCTACCAGGCAGCCCTAGAAAAGCTCCCGGAGACTCTTCTGTGGAAAATACATAACCCGTCGAAACTTGACGATAGCCAATGAGACTCGAATTGAGCTCATCCAGCACGTAGGGTTGGTCACAGGTCGTGAGAACAAATCCGTTAGCGTGCCTCACTGGACGCCAAACTTGTAGCAGAATATTCTCGCGACRAAATTGTTTCAACTRTAATAGCGCCTGCAGCAAACGATGTCCGAGAGGTATTGGCATGGATACAGGGGATTCGTTACCAGCTTCTTCCCTGGAATTTAAATGGACATTTGTTAGTCTTTTATGCTTATAATTTTTCATCACCTTCTGCTGAACATACTTTTTATTGTAATTTCCAGAGCTCGCGCTTCTAGAAGAGTCCTCTGCGAATTCTCTCATCTTTAGTTTCTTGATCGGCTTTCCTTCCCCGGAGGCATCCAAAGAATCTTTCATAAAACCGCCATTTTCAGCAGCTTTTGCACGGCCAGAATGTGAAGTTTTAGTCGTGGCGTCTTTCGCCGTTTTTTCACTGAGATCAAGTGAAGAACAGACCGTATCCAGCATAGACGCGGATAAAGGCTCGCTAGGGAAAATAAACTGTGAATCCGGCATTAAATATTCACCGGATAAACATGAGCCATGAGCTGATGCAGAAATTGATGGCTGGTCCAGAGCAATGAAAATTTCAGCCGCCGAATCAAACGGAAAAGATGCTGAGCATGGACTAGAATCTAAAGACGGCGAGAAAGCACTGTCACACCAAGAAGTTCCAAAATTAATCAACTCTGACATCCAAGGATCCATTTATTTTTCAGTATTTCCCTTGGCAAAACATCGTGTCCCGAGACTTTTCTCGTCAGAGAAAAGCAGCCTCGACTACTATCACTGAATTTCCTCACCAGCTAAAGCTCCATTCACCGGAGCTCGACATATCTGGGATTGGAACGCTCGTTTCGTGAAGAAAAGGCTATCGTTGCGTTTCGAACCCTGGACCTCCGATTTAAGCAGGCCAACACCAAATCCCAAATATGATTAGTCTGGCGGTTGCGTAGCGCCGAGTCTGCTTTACATAGCATCGTGTTCCACGTACGCCACCTCAGCCAGATGTCGAACTTCGATGGACGGAAAGCGGACAAAACGTCCACGTAGACCCCCACCCCGACAAATTTAGAAAGCACACAGAAAACCTGGAAGCGCTGTCTGTTCACGCGGAGAACTGCTCATGGTTTGAATTTTGACAAATTCATTAAATATATGTAACCTATTTCTATAGGTTTGTCGATTTGACAAATTTATTCGTATTTTTTACCCGCTCAAAATATCGACGAGGGACACTTTGACCTTGAAATTCCATCCGTGGATCTGTGGGAATCGCCAATTTTAACAACATTTCCAAATTTGTAGGCCGTTTTTTGACGCCAACATGGAAAGTTGACCAAGTACCATTTCCAAATTTGGGTGTGTTTTTAACGCCAACGTGGAAAGTTGAACAACTCCACCACATTACTTTTGGGATAGTGGGTACGGCCTCAGTGTCTCCAACAACTTGCGCCCATTTGGTCCACTCATTATATAATGGAAAAGGCAGAGATATTTAAGTCTGGGTGCAGATCCGATGACGTAAGCGCTGAGCACATCCACCTCAATAAAATAATAGAGGTATCACGCGTGTCCTAGTGGCAACTTTGAAAGCAGGATTCTCTGTGGTTATTGTCCCCAACATTTCAATTCTGAAATGAGTGTGAAAATTGTGATTGGTTTGTGGATCTGATGTTCAACTATAGAAAAATCATAACCACATACGGCTTGCAACTTTTCAATGATTTGATAAGACGATGGAAATAAAGAGATCTTGAGTCTTGGTGGTATGATTATCAACCCATTTTAAGAAAAAAATATGGTTTTCCAATTTTGTATATACTTACCCGATTAGTTTGTTTTCGGAAAACGGTGCAAGTGATTTTTATGCTGGCGTCATGCCTGAACTCATTGCTCTTCTAATGGTGTTGAAACTTTGCGTGAGCTCATCGCTGAAGTGAGCTGGAGGTAACCTTTGTGTATATATAAATGTGAACAAAATATTAATACGCTTATAATAAATTGAAAAGACAAAATTTAAATAATGAAAAAGAAATATATCCACATTGGATTAAATTGAAAATGAATATAATATTAATTCCTTTTAAAAAATGAATATAGTATTAAATAAATACTATTGTTCATCCGTGTATATCTTCATCCAAAATGTATAAGATTTGTTATGTAATTATACTAAAATATTATAACTTTGAAAAAAAGAAAAAATAAAGTATTGTTTTAATTGGAATGGTATAATGCAAAGAGTAAACAAATCGATAAAATATTTTTTTTTAATATATAGTGAAATCAAAATTGTTTTTTTAATATCTCATGCAATTAGAATATATTCTACCTATTTGCACATATAAAAATGTGAGTTTGATATGCAAGCATCTTAAGTATAAAGTATAAAGAGATCGTAAATGCTTAGAAAACTAACAACATATTATATTGTAAAAGAAATTTTTAAGTATAAATTATAAAGAGATCCTAAATGCTTAGAAAACTAACAACATATTATATATTATATTATATATTATATTGTAAAAGAAATTTTTTCAATAGAAATAACCAGAAGTCCCATCATTGTTAATGGTGGCTTCTTGAATGGTTGAAAGTGGTTGTTTATATAATTCTTATCGAAATTCAAGTCCTACCAAGTGGCATGCTTGTGTTTATGTTTTTGGATATGCGCTAACACATGTAAAACAATTGGGCCCGGGTTTAAGTTATGGGTGACTTTAGTAGAATAGATAACCCCTTACTTGCAACTTCTAAGCAAAGGGCAACCGAATTGAATGGCACTAATGGTTCCCTAATTATGGTAATTCTAGGCATGTTAGTTCCTCATAATGATAAGAGGAAGTTAGTTCAAAAAACTCCACAAGGCCAAGATGTGACAGCAAATAGTCATGCAATAGTAGGGTTTGGCAGTTGGTCACCCTTGGGAAGTCATGGTCGTAAACCATTAAAAGTAGGTTCTGCATTTGAGATAATAGGTTCCCATCTAACATTTCGTTTTTTGAGTCCTAGGTATTCTCCATTTCTGATATGGAAAGGGGAACCATATGAAACTTATCAATATTCAGTCGAAGAAAAACAAGCCAATTCAGTCATCTTTGTGAGTGCTCTTGAAACGCCCAATCCATGCAATGTCATAGACAATCAAAGCGATGAGAATGACCCAGCTAGGCTGGGGTATTGGCAAGGGGGCCCTTGTTCATTGTGCATGAAGTTGCACCCCAATAATCAACAAGATGGTGTAAATGGTGATATGTGATCACTTAGTCTATGGACTACACAAACGTATATTACTTTTTGTGGAAAATAAAATACTCATCTTTGTTTTATATTCTACTATGCATTAATTGTGATTGTCTATTACTCATAGAATGTAATTTAAATGAAGAAAATAATGTTGAATAAATCAATCACATACATAGTAATAACACACAGATTTTACCCTAGAAACCCAAATGGGAAAATAACTTAAAACGGCTTCTTTAGGTCTTTTTTAATAAGTGGATATACATGGAAGGGGCCACACTCTCAGTGAGTGTTCTTAAACTCCTTATACATTCTTAGAGACAATACCTCTGGGATAGTCTTCATTCCACCTTAAGCAAGCTTGTATTTTTCCTTTCGTCTTCTTGGTCTTTAGAATATTCCTATGTGGTTATCATTTCTTCCTCTTCATAAATGTAACACACCTTTGGAAAATCAAAAGCAAATATGAGTGCATATAACAATAGAGGTGGCAAGGTGACATCTACCTTATCTTTGGCAACAAACATTCTATCATCTACACTCTCCTTTTTGCTTCTTCCTCTATCTCTTTCACTCCTTCTCCAAGCCAATTATTCTAAACCAAACTAAGGTAGATACAAGTTGGTGAGGAAGTTTACCACATGTAGTTGTTGAAGCATGGACTAAGTACAATCATTATGGGGGGAATGTAAGAGTACTTAATTCTCATGTCAAAAAGGAAATAGCCCATCATCTCCCCATCTCTCCCATTGTTATTCATTCACATTCTCATGTTAGTTCTCTCCACTCATCATGTTGCATTCTCCATTATGACCCAATAACCAAATTTGAAGGTGATCAAATAAGCATTGCAAAAGGAGCTGTGGATATTGGATGAGAGATAGATGGTTTCAAGTGAGCGTAGAGGTTGGGATTCTCCAATCTTGTGAACATGCTAACCTCCATTATTAAAAAAAAACATTATGTTACTTCTTATGATCCTTAACCTTTAAAATGAATCACGAACGATAATATCATAAATTTGCAACATTTTAATCAATATTGAAACCCTTAAGGTAGGATAACACTACACAATGATCCTTTTATGGAGAATCAACTCCTAGTGACTTGCCTCTTTGAGGAGGAAACTTTCTGAAGAGGTAAGTTCCAATGCCTCCTTCATAAGGACTTCATCCATATTTATAGCTAGCTAGAAAACCTTATCATAGCCAAATGCTAACTACTTAGTGGGCCTTCTTCAATGAGACCACATTACATTTATTCAAGGCTAACTATCTAATGGACCCTATTTAATAATAACAAACATAGTGGACCCATCTTATTGTATATTAAATGACCACCATACCTACACTATTATCAACTCTATTATTAAATGGCCACTATACCTACACCATTATTTATTAAATAATAAAAAACATATTGAGACCAATCCACTTACATTAAATGGCCACCATACCGACATTGTTATCAACTCCATTGGGCCCTTTAAACCCTTCAAGAGGATCCCACCACTATTCCCACCACTATTAGAGCATAATACATTTAATAAGAAAAATGAACATACATTTCTTTGTTAAAAAAATGGCATATCATAACACATACTATTTTTTTTAATAATGGTTCAAATTGCATTGAAAACAATTAAATTATAGTCACATTGTACAATGTAGATTTACAAACAATGAAAAATCTAAGTGAGTGTGGGAAAAATTCTTAGCTCTAAAACGTTGGGAATGTTGTAAACTCCTAAAATTTCTTTGGCCCAGAATTTCATTCACAAGCTTGATTACATGAGTAGATGTGGACAAACTATCAACATAAAAGAGTGCATAAACATTACATGTCTAGAATAAGTTTTAATAGGGATTTCTTGTCATCATTCGTTGTAAAGTTGGAGTTCTCTTTTTCTTCTTAACTACTTTCATCAATTCCTCCTTTCGGTCCTGGATAAGTGTTATTGGGTCTTTCTTTTCGTCTGGATCTAGTTTCTGAAATGAGGGTTCCAACATCCTCTACTCTACTTCTTTCTCCTCTGTCCGATCAACCCATCTCACACAAGGTTGGGATTTGGGCAGAGGAATGTTTTCCTATTCAAGAGGGGGTTCAGTCATCCTTGTTAACAATGAAGAATGAGGAGGAGGTTCCCATGGGGTACTAACTTCCTTATTATGTAGCTTCAATCGAAGTTGGCATTATTTGATTAGGTTGGGGTTCCCGGTTGGTCAAAGGGGAGGCCTTGTTGATAATTTGTTGTTCTTCCTTTGTACAATCCCACTATGCAAATTTTCGCTACATTTTTTTGTGATCTTCGTCTCTTAGGGAGCTTGGGGTAGTGAGAAACAATGCCTTATTTCATAGCATGCCCTGCATTGGTAGGAAACTTGTTCATAGTCTATATTTTGGGTCCATGTATAATCTTTGGTGACCAAGTTGATCTCCAATGGAAACCCTTTGTTGAAGTCCATATCTACATAGATCCATGCATAAGTGATGATATGTTGGTGTTATGTCTCTTCACTTCCAAAATAAAGTTTTCCTCGAGCATGCTCTGAATTGGTAGGAAACTTGTTCAAAGTCTAGATTTTGGGTCCATGTATAATCTTTGGTGACCAAGTTGATTTCTGATGGAAACCCTTTATTGAATTCCATGTCTACATAGATCCATGCATAAGTGATGACATGTCAGTGTTTCCTCTCTTCACTTCCAAAACAAAGTTTTACTAGACGTCATTGAGTGAATTGTAACACCAAAAATGGAGAGGGATATTGGGGAGATGGACTTAAACATGAGTCATGGAGAAAGCATTTGAAGTTGGGTAGAAAGACAAAGTCCAAGTTTTCATGGATATACTAGAGTTATCCTTGAACCAAGGACTCGAGTTGAGAATCTGGTCTTTATCCCCTACTAAGTTAAACTGCACAAAGAAGAATCTTGTAGCATAGGGGTAGATGAAGGCTTCATTTTTATTTTAGGTTTCTAGGCACACGAAAACCGTTGGTGTGAATTTTCTAGTATTAGCTAGAGGCCACTAAATATGCATATGAGACCATTGTCTATATAAAAAATTGCATGATATACATTGTCTAATGGGAGTGGGTAGAGTTTAGGCCTTTTACACCGTATGGAGCCTTGAGTGTTGGGATCCACCTGAAATTCCATATTTTATCATATTTTAAAACAAAATACCGACAATACTTATGAATGGAGCCACACGAATCATAGAAGAGGTGAATCCTAGTTGAATAGATACCCTAATGACCAATTTAGCAGAATGGAATGATAGTGCCACCATGGCACAAGAGAATATGAGAACATAGGAGACTTCCTTAACAAAGAGATCTACAAGGAGGATTGATTGGAGGAAGGAACTAAGCTTGAGGAGGGGGTTGAGATAGCCATTAAAGGTAAGGAGAAGTGACTACAACCAACTACCCTAATTGTCATGGTTCTAAGCTTATTCCAACTTTTGTTTTCATTCCAACCTGTCTCGTTAAAGGCAACCTATTGACTTATATAATAATCAAATTATTTTTTAATGTTATAACACATTATATCCCTTAAAACTTGATAAGATCAATACATACAAATCCCTAATTAAAAGGAAAAAAAGGTATTATATCAATAAAAGAAAAGAGCAACTTTCACAACTATCTAAACTTGATCCTAGAAGTTCTGGAGGAAAATTCTAATCCACAATACTAAAGAAAATAATATGATTCCCTTAAGAGACTGGAATTCCTACCTTAAAAGTCTTCACGGGTTCCCTAATGCCATGGACACCATTCCTATTGTCCCTATAGTGGATGAAGTTTTTTCTTTGGATGACATAGAGTTCGAGGTTACGTGGCTTGCAAATGGGAAAACTAAGGACATTGAAGGCTACCAAGCTGAAATTTTTAAAATCGGAGGGCATATCCTCATCCCTCACATACACAAGCTCTTCAATTTAGCATTCAATCAGGGCTTCCCTAAACCCTGGATGCAAAGTCTCATTGTTCCTATTTTTTAAAATGGGGATAGAAACATTCCCTCTAATTATAGGACCATTATGATTAACCATATTTTAGCCAAGATTTATGGAATTATTTTGGAAAAGGAGATTAGCCTTTGGCTAGAAAGTCACGGTAAAAGAGCTAAAGGCTACGCCGGGTTTAGGAGACAAGTGTAAAGAAAAAGATAAGCATTGCTAAGATAAGAACAAACTCTCACGAGCTCCATAGTGAAACTATGCGTTGGTCAATTCCTAAAACGCCATGGGATGAAAGAGTGTGTCACCTTTGTGACACTAAGAAGGTTGAAGATGAAAAGCACTTTCTCTTAGATTGTCTACTATATACCCAGATTAGATCTCAATTTCAAAATATTTGTCACACTACCAACCTTCCTAACCTTTTAACTCAACAAAACTATGGTGATCTTGGAAAACTTCTCTTAATGCTTTTCGAGCACAGAAACAAAATTCTAAAAAATTACAAGTAATCCCTTACCCTCTTAAAGTACGATAAACAATTTGATCTCACTAGACATTAATTATCATCATCATCATCATCATCATATTAAATTACATACTAAATATTATATTACAAATCATTTATAATTATATTATATACCTTACAACATATAACGCATTCGAAAATATATTACTATATTATATATTTGTGTATGTTACATGTTATCATAAATCTTTTTAATATAATTTATTATTCACAAGTTAACCATTCTTTTTAATATAATTTATTATTCACAAGTTCACCACAATAAACTAAGTTTAGCAACTGAAATCTTAAGCACATAAATGAAACTCTCAAATCCCAATATCATTATCTCATCACCAATTAAATTTAATTTTTTAAGTGTGAATGCGAAGCACAAGAAATTTTATGAACCCAATTAGTTTCCATATATACGTTGGTGGGACACTTTTGTAATAAATATATAAATAAATGGTAGACTAATTTTAATATTCAAGTGTTTACAAGGTAAGTTATTTATTTTAATGGTTTATTTATTTTTATAATTTTTTTATATAAAATAAATCAAAATAAATATTATAGTAATTTTATATAATTTAAGAGTAAGAAAACAAATATAAATTTAGTATTGATTTTAAATCAAAATTAAATATTTTATAATTTTGAATATTTATTTATTTATTATAATAATTTTTATAGGCGTTGTTTAAACATTAGATTTTTTGAATTTTTTCATTAAAATAAATAGATCTTGGAGAAATCACCATTTTCTATTGTTTAAATTGTTTTTTTAATGTATAAATGGATTCAACACCATGAAAAACCTTTGAAAATTCAATCACTCAAATCTGAAGTTCCAACAATTTTTAGTGAGATTTCATAAAAATTAATGGAAAAATATGCCCATAAAAACTCCAAAAATCTAATTATCAAAATTATAATTTTAAATTAATAAAATTAAATTTTTTTACATCAAAATAAATTTAACATTCTCACTACCTCTCACATAGATTATACAATATTACATATAAAATTATAAAATTTAATTTTAAGAAAATTCTTACGAAATCTTAAACTAAATTTCTTCTACCGTTGTGTAGCTTGTCCGTTCTCCAATTTTAAGCCGCCTCTAACGACAGCGCTCAACTCCTCCAATCACGACACTGGGGGTTTTGGGTCCCCTAACTACGCCCTCCCCATTAATGATAGATATTTTATAGAACCCGCTGACGTCATCGATCCTACAAGTTGACCACCAACACTAAAAGAAAGACAGGGTAAACATCATGCGTTTTCGAGTCGGAACTTTGAATGGATGATTCCCGTTTATTATTGTCCGCCACATTAAATTTGATAAAAAGGTTCCCGTCGCTATATCCATAAAGGTCTTTATGTCATAAAATTATATACAAATGATATAAAAGTCCAAGAGACATGATGGAAAGAACAAGTTTTATTAGAGGTTGACTATTTAAAAAATATTAGAGAAAAACAAATGGGTTATTAATTGTCTTAGTTCTTTCCTAATAATTATGGATGATTTTAGGTATACATACCCTACTCTCTCTGGATTTGAATCTGTGACCTCTTAAGAGGAAACACATATTCTTAACTATTAGGCCCACTCAAACTGTATATAATTATTGATTATATGTTTTTGGGTTTGATTTGATTTTTTATTATGTTTTTTTTTTTAAATATATAGAAGTTCAATTTTCATCTTGTTATCTCTTTTAAACATTATTAGTTTAACAAATATTTATGGAGTATTAAATTAAACAAGTGATTACATATACATCATTTTTTTTCTATTTGTAATCATTGTTATGATCATAGTCATTTAACTTGACATTATTCTTTAAGGAAACTTGAAACTTCGGTATCAAATATTTTGATCCGCTTTCAATCTCTAATTATAGATTTAGAGGTGTTTATTATTGTTAATACAAATTCCATACTAAGAAAAAAATGGGATAGGAAAACATAAGTATACGACACCAATAAAGGGGTTAATTAATTTGAGATCCTACATATGATAGCAGAGGAAATTCCAATTCACAAAAATAAAACCCTAGTTCAAACTGCAATTATCCTCCCCATGCTAATATTCCCAACCACACATGGCCTATGTTATTGAAAAACCACATTTAGCTCGGAATTCCTCCACCATAGGAAGACATAATGATATGCAACTTATGACAAGTTTGATCAAGTTGTTTATTGGTATTTATTGGAGATGTATTGTGGAATATCTACTCTTCTAGCTATAATAATAGTTTTTTTTCAATTAAGAGTCAGGTTCATACATTCTTAGTTGAACCTGGGCTTTTGTTCTTAGATTTCAAACATAGATGTCCCATGCCAGACTTGTAGAGAGTTTGGCCTTGGCCTTTCGGACTTGGAACTTCTAGTGTATTCATCGATTTATATGTCCTTCTAGAACAAGTGCATGACTTGAACATCATAAGGCTTATCCTCATTATGCTTTTCTATGTGAAGTGATGCATCTACAAAGTCATAAAATTCATTTTAGCGTTTTAGCAATTCATCTCTCAACCCAAGTATGGGATAATCCATTCAAGTGATGTATGACCACATTTAACTTATCCTCTTGGTTGTGCACGTGTTATGCCTTGAATTATGACTTGATATCTTGCTTAACTAGAGGTGCACTTCCACTTCTCTAGTTAAGTCGTATTGTGGGATCTTCATCTAACGGTTTAAATTGGCTCGATGATAGTGTTGTGTTATCGATGATCTTTAAAAGGTATTACCTTTCATTTCCTAATGGTTTGTGTCCTCCTCTTCCTCCTTGGAGCCTTCATTATTGTGGAATGGTGGATTTTTGTTAGGGTCCATGGATCCTTTTCCTTGGATTCACTACTCATTTCTTCTATGAACTTTATGAAACTCTCTTCCAACTCTTCCTTCATCACCTATTAAGATCAAAGATTTGATTTTTTTAGCACACATGACATGAGCAAAAGAACATCATGTTTTGGAACCAACCTAGCATGAGCATGTACCTGAAATGGAACCACTATTGCAAATATTGAAGCAACTCAAAAAAGAAAAATAAGAATAGTTATAAAAGGATGAGAAAAAACAAGGAAAAATAGTGATAACACCTTGTAAGAAAACCTTGGTATGTATGAAATTTGTATAGCTACATGGTTAGTGAATTAATTCAATGCATATTCATCTTTATTAGATAATTGCAACAAAGGAAAAAAGGCTAAACGTTTTAAGATTTTGACACTTTTTATTTGCCATCACCAGAATTTGGCTATAAAATCTTTGTTGAAATTGCAATTTTCGATTGTTTAAATCATTGTTTTTAATGTAAAATGGATTCAACATCCTCAAATATTAAGGATTGATATTTGCAATTCCATCAATCTAAAATGATTCTTAGCACATTTTAGATAAAATATATTGATTATCCTTCATACTATTTTGAGTAATCACAAAAAAAATCAATTCTTAAAATGTTTAAACTACAACATTATGAGAAAATAAATAATTTATGAATAAATATAGAAGACCTTCCCTTACAAACCATTAATATTAAAAAATATTTTATATATTTATAGTGTATCATAAATCATAAATCATAAATAATTTAAAACACTCACTTTCTCATATTGCATATTATGAATGCAAATGTGAGTAATAGAGGAACATGCCTACAATAAACACCTTTAAAGTGACCATTCTGCTTGTTCATTTTTTCTTGGTTTTGTTGTTCACACTAATTTGTATGTGAATGATTTTATATTTTTAAAATAGTCAAACAATTTTTTTTTTATAGACTAGAGTTATAGTTGTAAATCTAGAATTAATGTAAGGTATAAACTACTTAAATTAACGTGAGTATACATTATCAAAATATGACAACTCACTTTAAATATAAAACACCCCGATCACCCTTATTCATCGGACCGCTACCTCTTCCCCTTCCCCTGCCACATTACATGGTAAAATCCCCAGTTGGCTCATCTGTAGAGGGCATAATATTAATATTGTGTTCATGCGGAGCCAGGGTAGGTGAAGTTTAATGCTCTGCCTAGGATGAAACTAAATATAAAAGGTTATGTTAAATAGAATTATAATGGTGAAATGAACTCCTGGAAGAGATAATAGTAAGTATTTATACACTTTCTTCGTTTTCATTTTGTTTCCATCATTTTATAAATTTATTTATAAACAAGTTGACACTAAAAAGCATTATTTTATTATTATTATTATTATGGTTAATTTAATTTTAATAATTCATTTTAGAATGGTAGAATTGTTTTAAATCGAGTGAGAGTCATTTTTTTTATGAATTCTACTTATTATGTTCACTTTGTTTATTTATATCTGAAATCTAAGTGATTATTGCTCTATTTAGAGTAGTGATTGTCTAGCGAGTGAGAATCATTGTTGTAAGCTACTCTAATCAATCTCTCTCAAATTCCTAGTTGTACATTATCTCAACCTTTTCGCATGGCAATATTGTAACTTTGTTGCAAGCATGGAATTTCCAATCTAATAAATGGACGGTGTATCTAGATTCACATTTTTGAGTTTCTTTTCCGCCATTCACATTTCTATATTCTTTTTTCCATGTTTTTGTCTTCAAAATTTATGTTTTTCCCTTGGAAAAAAAATCTTGTATTCATAGGATTGAATATACATATTGCATCCCAAAAACAGGGGGCTCATATGACTTCTTACAAGCTATTTCTTTGACTGTATCAAACCTATAGACCAAGAAACTGAACTATCTTGATGACTCTAACTCTATACAAAAGGACTATTCAACATATACAGAGAAAATCTGGGGACAACTTCAAATATAACTGAAGACGAAAAAATCCATTACAGGAGAAACTCCACAGCCTTAGTTTCCTCACCATTTATAAATTCATAAAAACCAAAAGCTCCTCTTGGGAGCATCAAGGCTTCCTTGGATAGGCTATCGATTTTGGAGTTTAATTCCTTGTATATATGATGAAAAGATAGCCATTCAAATAGACTCATTTTAAACTTCAAGTCTTGTAACAGAGTTCCCAACCCAACATTTTCCATTGTCACCTTGTTCCATGCCCAATTAATCATGAATTTCAAATCGCCAAATATATGTATTTTTTTAACTCCCTTTTCTTGGGCAATGGACAACAGGATTCTAAGAGCGACGAACTTTGCTTTGTTATTGGAGCCACGGCTTGGCACATATCACACATGAATATAATGGTTCAAGTTAAAATGAAAAACTACACCTACCCTTCATTGAGGGGGTTTCCCTTGGCTAGCACCATCAAAGAAACCCCACAAGATGCCTTGATCGATGACTGACATGATGGGAACTCAAAAAAAAATCGCTTTCTTTTTTACCTGAAATTCCTTCACAAGATTGTTGATCTGCACTACACATATCTCAGGGGGAATGTAACTATCCTTGAATACTCAAACATTGCGTACCTACCAAATGTTGTTTACTAGTATACATGTACATGCTTCATATTGTTGTGTCTTGTTATCATTCAACCACTCTCGTAGGATGACTTCGAGCCCTTGGTACATCCAATTTATATTCACGTTGAGATCTTTTGATACCAATGAAACTATCTTCTCTATGTAACAACGTTGAGTGAATAAATGGGAACATGTCTCCTCGTTGTTGGAGATATTACACACTCACCTATAATTATTTTCCTAAGTTTTACAGTCCAATGTTGAGAACGATTCCTTAGACGAGAATATTATCTCTAGAGAATATTTCCCTACAAAATAGGATGTTCATCTTCAGTTCAGAGTCAGCTACACTCAGTTAGACTAGTGGAAGTCACTCATGCATGGAAACCTCGGTTTTATCACCAAGAGTTGCATGTGTCTCTCTCTCACTTCCACACATGTGTCTCAGTCAACTGATGATTGCATGGATCAGTTGAGACACTGGAGTGAATACAGTGTATGTCGGTGAGTGTCTAGATCTCTCTAGAACACTACTATGGCGCATCAGTTACTCATGTAGCCTATATCTATTGTAAATTATTCACTCTTTGAGTGTGGAATAAGGTTAATGAGAATTCTTCCATTCTTTCTCTCTTGCTTCTTTTTTCTCAATTTCTCTCTGCAAATGTGTGTGGTATTTTATAGCTAGATCTATTATGTGCAAGTTAAACACCTTTACATGGTATCAAATCCAACGGACTGCTAAACAAAAGCTACACCAAATTATTTTTTGTAGGTACTAAAGATTGAAGAATGCAAAAAAGATGGATTATTCGCCGACAATACTTCTCACGCCTCATAACTATTTGGAGTGGAAGCCGGAAATTCTGCTTCTGCTCAGATGCAGAGGCTTGTACCAAATAACTATGGCAATGGAAGTAGAGCCTAATTCCGCCGATGAGAAAAACAATTTTCTCAATAGACAAGATATGGCCATAGGATGTATCCTCTAGTTTATTTCTCCTGAAATTTTCCATCAAGTATATGATGACTCACAAGAATAAACTCCAAATGAATTATGGACCAGATTGGAGGTTCTATTCGGGAATAAATAAGATTGTGAAGATTTCATGTGGGAGGTTGAACATATAGAGCAAGAAGAGAAGCCATCAGAAGATCAAGCCTCTTATTATGAAGAGTCTTCTACAAAAGTATTTTCACAAATTTGTATTCCATTAATTGAAGATGATGTCTACTCCATTTCGGATTTTTTTTTGAATTTTATGTGGAAGATATATGGCATGCATCTCAGGGGTCACATGCAGACACTTTTCCATGCGCAATGCATGCATCTCAGGAGACAAAAAGGGAGCCGTGCACATCAGACTCAATTATGATATTTTCTGAGCAAAATTTGCAGAAACAAATTGGATATTTGAATTCCTCTTGGGAAAATATCCAATTTCAAAAAAAAATCGTTTGAAACAGAGTCTGGGAAGTGAAGTTATGATCATTTTAAAATCAACAAAATTTCGGCATTTTTTCGGAAACGGCCGCACGGTTTTCAAAGTTTCATCCAAACTTTATTTGGATCTTCTTCATTACAAGAAGAGAAAGTGGATATGTGTGGACATCTCAATGGTGCATCTACTCCATCAGATTCGTGTAGACATCTACATCTTCAACAAAATCTTCAAAGAGCACAAACTTGCATAGTTGCGAGGTCTTGTTGGAGTGAAGGACATGGTTGCTTAGCATCTACCTTTTGTTCCTTCTCATATATTTTTTATGCATTGTAATTTGGGGGGCGGGGGGTTCCCATGAGGTTTTCCCTCTTTCCTCATTTTTTCAATGTTTCATTCTTATATGCATTGTACAATGGGTACCTAACATGGCCTTTGTTGTTGGGACCCATTTATCATGTACACCCTAGTAGTGTTCAAGGTCGGTGTTGGAGATATTACACACTCACCTATAATTATTTTCCTAAGTTTTACAGTCCAATGTTGAGAATGATTCCTTAGATGAGAATATTCTCTCTAGAGAATATTTCCCTACAAAATAGGATGTTCCTCTTCAGTTTAGAGTCAGTTACACTCAGTTACACTAGTGGAAGTCACTCATGCATGGCAACCTCAGTTTTATCACTAGGAGTTGCATGTGTCTCTCTCACTTCCACACATGTGTCTCATTCAACTAATGATTCCATGGATCAGTTAACTAGGACTAGGTGGAAATTCACTCCAGTGTCTGTCAGTGAGTGTCTAGATCTCTCCAGAACACTACTATGGCGCATTAGTTACTCATGTAGCCTATATCTATTGTAAAGTATTCACTCTTTGAGTGTGGAATACGGTTAATGAGAATTATTGCATTCTTTATCTCTTGTTTCTTCTTTCTCAATTTCTCTTTGCAAATGTGTGTGGTATTTTCTAGATAGATCTATTATGTGCAAGTTCAACACATTTACACTCGTGCCTTTTGCAAAGCGGGCAATAGCTCGGGCTGGACCAACCATGTTTTAAAAGGTTTTCCCACATAAGCAATTTGTTGTTGATGGCTAGCGAGAAAGTAATTTTTCTCTTCAATGGCGCTCGAAGCTTCCATAGCGATGCCCACCACTAGTTGCCTGGTTCTAAAGGAATCTAGCCTCTACAACTGCTCTATATCGTAGTTTAGCAGTGAATTCACAAGTTCTTGCATTTTTTGACAAACATAGGGAGTCTTCTTCTTCTCCATTCAAGTTGATAAAGTTGGAAGAAAGGTTGTCGATGAAACTAGACCATTCTTCTGCCAACGGGCCTGTCAAGCCTATGCCATTATTGTCTTTCCAACCTATACTTCCTCTGAATTGTGGTCTTTGAACTTGTGAATCTGCTAAAAATAGTATACCTGCCTCATGAAGAGTTTTAATAAGAGAATAAAAAAGGATATATTCCTCCCCCAATCTTCAAAATTTATGAATTTATGTTATGCATTTAACAATCATAGTTCTATTTTAAAAACATAAATGAATATATATCATCAAATATGTACTGTCAAACTTATATTTTAATATTTGTTTTTTCGAAAGAAAATTCACAATTTTTATTCATAAATATATATTTAAAAAAATTAAAGATATTTTTTTAAATAATTAAAAATATATTTTTAAATAATTTAACATTATATATATATAGATATATATATATAGATACAGATATAGATATCACTATTTTTATTCATATTAATATTAAACTAATTTTATATTAATAAATATTTGATCATATTTTTAGTAATGATAATAATAATCTATTTTTAAGATCTTCTTCTCTAGATTTGAACTCGTGATCTTCAAGGAAGAAACACATGTTCTTAACCATTAGACCCACCCAAATAAATTTGATAAAAAAAATCCTTAAATATAAATAAACATTATTTAATTTTTTTCCAATTTTATTTGAAATATTTAATTCAAACTATATATTTACATGTATTTCATTTTATTTTCTTTGCCTTTGCCTTATTCTAATATTTATTAGTGTTGCCTCATTTTAATATTCATTCTAATATTTTTTAAGTATTAAAACCTAAGAAATAAAAAAGATAAGTAGTTTTTTAATTGGAATGGTGTAATGGAAGAGTTAGTAAACTAGTAAAATATTTTTTAATTGTTGTATTTACTGATTAAACATGAGATTTATAAGTGATTTTATATTTAAAAAAATCTGAGTTTGATATGCAAGCGTCATAAGTATAGAGTCCAAAGAGAGCTAAAATGCTTAGAAAACTAAGTACATAAGTATATAGTCCAAAGAGAGCTAAAATGCTTAGAAAACTAAGTACATAAGTATATAGTCCAAAAAGAGCTAAAATGCTTAGAAAACTAAGTACATATTATATATTGTAAAAAAAATCCCTCATTAGAAATAACCAAAAGTCCCTCCCACCATTGTTAATGGTGTCTTTTTGAGTAAGTGAAAGTGGTTTCTAATATAGCCTTTATCATGGTTCAAGTCCTACCAAGTGGTATGCTTGTGTTTATGCTTGTGCTTGTGGATATGCGCCAACACATGTAATAACAATTGGGCCCAAGTTCAAGTCATGGGTGACTTTGGTGGAATAGATAACCTCTCACTCACAACTTCTAAGCAAAGGACAACCAATTTGAATGGTGCTAATGGTTCCCTAGTGATGGTAAATTTAGGCATGACAAGAGTAAACTAGTTCAAACAATTCCACGAGGTTGCAACAAGCCAAGTTACAGTAAAAGTGAGTCAATTGGCCAAGATGTGACAACAAAAAGTCATGCAACAATAGGGTTTGGCAGCCAGTCATCCTTGGGAGGTGGTGGCCCTCAACCCTTGAAAGTAGGTTATGTTTCCCAGATAATAGGTTCCCATTCGACATTTCATTTTTTGAGTCATGGGTATTCTCCATTTTTCATACGGAAAGGGGAACCTATGAAATTTATCATCATTCACTCAAAGACAAACAAACCAATTGAGTCATTGTTGTCAGTGCCCCTGAACTATCTCTCATGTGATGTCACAGACAATCAGAAAAATGACATTGAGCAGGCTAGGTAGGGGTGTTGGCAAGAGGCTCCTTGTTCATGATGCATGGAGTTGCACCCCAATAATCAACCAGATGGTGTAAATGGTGATCTAGATCACTTGGCCTATGACCAAGGCAATTCAACAACATAAACATGAATTGATTTTTGTGGAAAATAAAATAGTTATCTTTGTTTTCTATTATATTGTGCATTAATTTTGATTGTGTTACTTACATAATATAATTTAAATGAAGAAATCAATGTCGAAGAAATCAATCACACACATAGTAATAACACAAATATTTTATCCTTAAACCCAAATGAGAAAACAACTTAAAATGGGTTCTTTAGGTATTTCTTAATAAGTGCATGTACATGGAAGGGGCCACACTCATAATGAGTGTTCCTAAACTCCTTATGCATTCTTAGAGACAATCTGTTAGCACTCTGGGATAGGCTTCATTCCAGCTCAAGCAAACTTGTATTTTTCTTTTGTCCTCTTGGTATTTGGAATAGTCCTATGTGATTGCTAGTTCTCCCTCTTCAGAAATGCAACACACCTTCGAAAAATTAGAACCAAATATGAGTACATATAACAACAAAGGTGGCAAGGCTACATCTACCCTATCTTTGGCAACAAACATTCCATCCTCCATACTCTCCTTCTTGTTTCCTTCTTTGTCTCTATCGATCCTTCTCCAACCCAAATCTTCTAAACCAAATTCATATTATTTGTGCTATGGGTCACACTCTTGTTATGATAAATTTTCTACCTATTTGGAGCTAAGGAATGTGTGTTCCAAATGTAATGGATAGACTCGGTTCTAAAGTATTATTCTTAACAACTTCAACATTGTTCTCTACCTAATTATGGACAATGTTGCTCCAGATGTGGAAAGGCTCGGTGTTTGAGTCTTCTTCTCACCATCTTTGGAACTATACTCTACTCAAGTGGATGGGTTTAGTAAGTAATAGAACCCTCAGCATTGATCCTCTTTCTCACATTCCACTATGAAGGTTGAGGGATCGACCAAACACCCATATTTCCTTTCAACTGTCAAGTTCGGGTTATCTCCATCTTGTTCCCTTCCCTATCTTTCTTTTTAGTCAGCCTCTTTATTACTTTCCTACTAATAGTTTCATCACCCTCGAAAAGACAGGGACCCCAAGAATCCATTACCACTACCTCCTCATCTTTTTCTGGTAGATTCCCATGAATGTTGCCAATGAAACCACACTTGAATTGATTGCCTCCTATAACATATTTCAAGTGTTGCAATTCTTATTTAAGGTTATTGTTGCCTACATGGATGCCACATGATATTACTTGATTATTCAAGATATAAATCTATGTCCATGTATTCTACGAGGTAGACCTCAACATTCTTTTTCTCGAGTCCCTTGGTCATGCAGAGGTGAAGGTATCGACCCTCTTTCCTTTGTTCTATATTGGTCAATGGATATGCATAATAATCTTGCCCTTTTCTTCCACTCAAATGATGGTTTCACATCTATACTCCACTCTACTTTCCTTTTCACAGAAATACTAATGCAGAGGGCAAAGGTTATGCTCTGATCCAAATCTTTCCCAAGCCCCACGTGCATTTGATGCCACGTCACCAACACCACATAGCCATTAGGCTTTGTCAAGTGAAAAGTGAGAAGGAAACTTTAACTCACTCAAACCTCCATGTGCCCAAAACTCTACATAGCCCTAAATCTACACACCTTTTATGCATTAGCCATTTTTAAAGGTGTTCATAAGCTTCTCCAATGCTAATAGGGTGATATTAAGGTTCTAGTTAAGGATTGATTGTCATTAAACCTACAAAGTCAGCGACTTTTATATGTTGAAATCAACCCAGTATTCAAAGTGCAATGTGATCCATTACCTAGACCCATTTCGGATCACACCTCCCTATTTAAAGGCTTTTGAGTCCTACAAAAGCTCTAGCACCAATATATCCTTCTCCATGTGTTATCTAACTTGGGCTCATGACAACAAAAGGTCTTCCCCAATAAAATGCTCGAACTTGGCTCTGATACCAATAGGATCTATAATAATTCAATGTATGGATGAGGTGATTCACGAATATGACCCATAATCGCTCAGCATATGGCCAAGATCATTCACCAACACAAAACATAATTACTTTTTGAAGAAAACAAAATGGTTATCTTTGTTTGCTAATCTAATGTGCATTAATTTTGATTGTGTATTACTTACAAACAATCATTTAAGTGAAGAAATAGTGTTGAGGAAATCAATTAGATACACAGTAATAACACAAAGATATACCATGGAAACCCAAATGGGAAAACAAAATTAAAATAGCTTCTTCAACTCTTTCTTAGTAAGATGATTTACATGCAAGGAGCCACATGAGTGTTCTTACTCTCCTACATTCCTAGAAACAATTTGTTGGCACTCTAAGACAATGCTCCATCCACTTGAGACAAGATTGTAATCTATCTTTCGTCATGTTGGTCTTTAAAACAATTCATTTGTATTTCCATCCCTTCCTCTTCAGAATTATTGCACGACTTACAAAAATAGGAACCAAATACGAAGACAAATGACAACAAAGGTGGCAAGATGACTTGTGCCCTATTGTTGGCAACATACATTCCATCCTTTGCACTCTTTTTTCTGTTGCTTTCTCTATCTCTATCACTTCTTCTCCAACCCAATTCTTCTAATCCAAATCGAGATTCTTTTTTTTTTCCAGGTCATACTCTCAGTTTGGGGTTGTTGCATGCTAATTTAGAGCTCAGAGACATTCTTGTTCTAGATGTGCATAGACTCAATGCTTGAGTCTTCTTCTCACCATCTTCAAAATTTTCCACTACTCATGAAAAAAATTTCACCAAGAATTGTAACCCTAAGCGTCGATCCTCTTTCTTTCCTTATAATATCAAGGCCAAGGGACTTCCCTAACAACTCATGTTGCCTTTCTGTTGTCTTGAGCTTGTTCCGCCTCCCCCCTACCTTTATTTTTAGATGGATTTTTTATTACCTTTCCTCTAATAGTTTCATCACCCTATGAAACTCGAGAGACTCAAAGAATCCATTGCCACTACCTCCTCATCATTTTCTAGCAGACCCCCCAAATGTTTCCAATGAAACACCCCAAATGTATAACTTCCCCCAATGTATTTTAGGCATTACTATTATTCTTTAGTGTTATTGTTTCCTACATGGTATTCCAAATTCATCAACCATATTGGTGTTGCCATCATGCATGGCCACATCCTATGCTAAGTAGGCCTCGATCGTATTTGACTTAGCTATTATTATTTCTTTTCATTTTGAGTCTTTCAATAATGTAGAGATGGAGCTATTTCCCCCCTTTCCTTTATTTCACACTAGTCAGTGACTCCACATATTAGCATCACCCTTTTCTACCACTTAAACAATGGTTTTGCATCTATGCTCTGCTCCACTTTCCTTTGCACAAAAATATTATTGCAATAGGGAAGAACTAACACTCTCACCCAAGCCTTATCCAAGCCTCACATGCCTTTTCTGATGTGTCACCAACTCCACATAACCCTCAATATTTGCATAGTGTAGAGCATGGATGTAACGTTCCCAGCCACTCATTCTGGGCCACGCCACACAAAACTCTCCCAATTACAACTCTGACACCACTTTGTAACATTCCCCAGTCCAACCGAGGGACATTACAATGTAGAATAAACATACAAACGGAATTTGTGCTAACTAAATTAATTATTTTACTGTTATCCGATTTCTTGTAGCTTACAACTACAAAATTAAAACAAATCAACTACTTTCTATAACCATAAAACAAATGCATCTAAAGCATGTTAATAATCAAATGAAATGCAACTAAACAACTCCTTACAACAACATATAAGTCATCCTCATTTATGCAAAGTTCATGCACAACAATAACACATGTAAATAAATCAACAACAAGATAAAACACTTATCTTTAAACAAGAATTGTTCAACCTATTGCTTAGGATGGACGTTCCACCCAACCGTAGATTGACTGTTCCAATATCAACAACCAGTCACCCCCGAGATGAGGCTAGTGATCCAAAAAATAGGGTGGTCTCTCACAGTCCATTCGCAACTCATAAAAATCATAACCTAAATGATATTCTCCTACAACTATCCCAATTTTTCTGCCAACTCTCTTCCTCTTGACCTGTCCAACCCAAGGAATGCACCATTTTTTTTATCAAGGATAACCCAAGGGATGTGCCATCCATTTATTAGGGTTAACCCAAGGAATGTTCCATTCATTTATCAGGGTCTCTCTGGCATAGGTATCTAGGAATATCTCAGCTGGAAACTCAAGGGAACTTACTGCTAGGAAAACTACCAACGAACCAACATTAGACACTTGTTGTTACAGTGCAACTCACTCTGGAGTTCACTCTTTAGGCCTGACAACATGGCTCTTCAATCTTTAGTTCCAAAACACTCCAAATATGTTCCATGTTGCTCTATAATTCGCTCTCCATGGTTGAACCAACTTCAAGCTCTCCTTCTTTCTCTCCCCTTTTTCCTCATGCACAAAAACTTCATGTCCCTAAAACTGTTGTGCCAACCCATATGAATTTCCTCCCTTTGGATTTCCTTTATCGACTCACACTCTTCCCCGAGTTGATTTCACTCAACCCCCATGTGCCCAATAAATCTAGGATGTGACCACTCACACCCAACCTCTTACATGTATTCAATGATTGGCTTTGGGAACACCTAATCAGAAATGGGAAGGTCCATATATAATTAACAAGTTTAGGAAAATGGGTTGAATTAATATAGATGGGTAATTCCCCCTTGGATCCCTCTTGGCCATTATTATAGAGACTCCCCTCTCTTGTGGATTAATTCAACCCCCATCCCTTATCCATGTCCCCTTAGCAACTTGCATCATGTTTTATTATTAAAACATAGAAATTCAATTTGCATATTACATCGCTTTGGATGTAGCCACACATTATATCTACATAAGCATTAATTAAACTAGGAATTATAGCGAGGATGTTACATTCCCCCTCCCCTACAATTGTGCACCGTCCTAGGTGCACTCTATGCCGACACACACACACACACACATATATATATGCAAATTTACATCACAATACTTAGAAATAAAAATTATGCAATTTAACAACTCCAACAACAACTCCAACCATCAATTTCATGATCCTCTTACATATATATATATATGTAAATTTACATATATATGCCGACACACACACACACACATATATATATATGCAAATTTACATCACAATACTATGAAATAAAAATTTTGCAATTTAACAACTCCAACAACAACTCCAACCATCAATTTCATGATCCTCTCAACTTGCCGACCCAAGGAATGCACCATTCGTTTATYAGGGTTAACCCAAGGGATATACCAYCCGTTTATCAAGGATAGCCCAAGGAATGAGCCATTCATTTATCAAGGTCCCCAACGTAGTTGGCTAGGATTATGAGATGTGGTTCTGTAACTCTAGCTTTCCAAAATGGAGTCTTGCATTTTGCCTTCTTCAAAATTGTCAAAAAATTGTGGGTACTCTTCCTGCATGTTTTCTTCATGCTCCCATGTAGCATCTTCAAGATCGTAGCAGGACCATTGAACCTTTACCAGCCTTACGGATTTGTTCCTGAGCACTTTGACTTTCCGGTCCATGATGCGTACTGGTTCCACCCAGAAATCCCCTTCGTGTTCCACCTGGATCACATTCCAATCAATTATGTGGTTAGGATTAGGTACATACTTCTTTAATGATGATACATGAAATACATTATGCACTCTCATGGATGCACACAATGCTAGCATGTATGCAACTGGCCCTATCTTTTCTAATATTTCAAAAGGTCCACAATATCTCGCTGCCAACTTCGGGAAGCTTCCTAATCTTAGCGAACTTCTCTTTTCCTACACTTTCAATAGCACATGTTCGCCCACTTTAAAATCTCTGAAAACTCTATTCTTGTCTGCATAACTTTTCTCCCTATCCTGGGTAGCCTTTAAATTCTGCTTTATTCTCCTCATCTGCTCTTCCATTTATTTCAACAAATTTGGCCCAACAACTCCTTTGTCTACTGGATTACCCCAACTCACCTGAGTGTTACATTTTCTACCATACAATTCTTCAAATGGACTCATTTTCAATGAGGCATGATACCCATTGTTGTAGGAAAATTCAACTAAATGAATATAATCTTCCCACTTTGATGGCTGGTCCATCACATACATTCTAAGCATGCCCTCAATTATCCTGTTAGTCCTCTCTGTTTTTCCATATGAATTTGGATGATACTTTCTGTCCCTGCAATCCTACGTGACCATTGACCTCGCGATCTTAGACGGAGCCTCTCGATCAACGGTTTAGATCTGCCACCTTTCCTTCCTTCTCTCCGAATCACGCCCTCCTAGATCTCCACGATCTGTTGATGCGTGCCCCTTTCAAATCAACGGTCCTGATCTGCTTCACCAATTCGGGTTTCAGAGATTTTAACTCTCAAACCTTACTTTCTCCGTAATACTTACACCTGGAGCTCACGATCTATTGACGCGTGTCTCCCGCGGATCGACGACCACAAACCACTTCGGCTATTCTGGGTTCGAGAGTCCCAGCTCTTACACACTCACTTTCTCCCGAAGTGTTTTCACCTAGAGTTCATGGATCTCTGTCGTGTGTCCTTCTGAATCAGACGGTTACAATTCACTTCGGTGATTCAGGCTTCGGGGATCTCAACTTCTGCATGCTCATCTTCTCCCAGAGTGTTTCACCTGGAATTCAAGGATCTCTGTTGCGTTTCCTTCTGAATCAGACCGCTATGATTTACTTTGGCTCTTCGGGGTTCGGGAGTTTCAACTCCTAAACTGAAACCCTCGAAGGGACCTTTCCCCGAAGTCTCAGATTGATGCCCCACAGACTTTGATCGAACGGACGATCCAGATCAATCCTTTCGGCTTCGATGATTTCTGTTGATTGTATACATGACAAAACTCCTTGTGTCTTCTGACTCCGAAACGTCAAACGAGTTCTCCTCCCAGATAGTTTCTCCTCTGAAACGAATGATGGTCTGCTCTTCAACGATTTCACTTTCTCCTTGTCCACAAAACTCCCGAAGTGATTTTGTTCCGGAGTTATGGATCTTGTGCCACCTGTCCTTTTGGATGATGGATGCTCCCTCGTCTCTTCAGGACTTCGGGGAATCCTCGCTTCTATATGCACGCAGAGACTTAATGCTCATGCGCTTTGTCCAGATCCAACGGTCTGGAATGATCCCACTCCCTCCTGGATGGATCTTAGCTGGTGATTCATGAAACCTTCAGAACTTCCCTCCCTTTGAATATTTCTCCCGCTATCTCTCTTTAGCTTTCTTTCCTTCTACTCCTTTAACTCCTTAAAGAGTTACTTCGACACTTAGTCGAATTTTGGATCTGTGCACTCCTTACAACAGATTCTTACGCAAGACTTAGGTTCTTGCAGATGACTGTGCACACCTTGCAATAGTCACTTTGCACTCCTTGCAAAGGAAATTTTACGCTATCTATTCTGAGCTGATGAGTCGAAACAGACTCTGTCACTCCTTGTAGTAGATTCTCATGCAAGACTTAAGTTCTTGCGGACGACTGTGCACACCTTGCAGTAGTCACTTTGCACTCCTTGCAAAGAGAAGTTTCATGCTATCTCTTCTAAGCTTCTGAGTCGAGACAGACTCCGTCAACACACTCCTTGTGAACTGTATGCACACCTTGCATGAACTCAACAAAGAGAACAATTGAAACTTATCTAAACACTTCACAGTTTCATATACTCAATAATATAACTCATTCATTCATGAAAAAAATGATAACAGGGAATTGTAAACAGTAGCAACACCATGCATTGGATCAATTTTCCTCTGTTATATCCATTCAAAAGTAAATGGCTACAGTTATGATAAACAACAACAAAACTCAGCAACAACTAAATCACAACAAACTCCTACTAACTTGCAATAACCACTTTCAGGCATCCTACACTTCTATTTATCTCAAAGGGTTCTTAGGGTTCCCTCCGACTACTCGTCTACTCGAGAAAAAACTAACTGCTACTTAATTTCTGTTACATTCAAGACTAGGAGTGAAACTCCCAGATCATTCATGATCACTCGTCTCCCAAGTGTTTGATCTTAGTCAGTTCTCGATCATTTCAAAAAGGTTTGTAGGAAACACTAGTGGTTAAGATTCTGAAATGATTCAAAGGTGCGCTAAGGCATTGAGTTGTCTCTCCACGTGTGTTTGCCGACGATGCTTCTGCATCACATAGAAATACAATTCACATATTACATCGCTTTGGATGTAGCCACACATTATATCTACATAAGAATTAATAAAATTGGGGATTATAACGGGGATGTTACAATGGAGGTAACTCCGACTCACTCAAACCTCCACATGCCCAAAGCTCTACACCTTTTTTGCCTTATCTATTTCCAAAGGTGTTCAAGAGCTTCCCCAACACTAACAAGTTGTTGTTAAGGTTTTGGTGAAGACTTCATGACCATTAAACCTGCAAGATTGGTGACTTATTTGTGAGTGAAACTGGATCCATTACCTAGATCCGTTTTGATTTGCACCTTCTGAAAATGTGTTGAAATCCAGAAGTGAAAACTGGAACAAATTAGTGCATCATTAAATCAAGCAGGGACTCATTTTATACACAACGCACTTAAGCAAACATTCAATTATTTTTTCCCCAAAAAAAAAAAAATCCAACACAAAGACAATATTAGGATGCTCAAATTTAATGTCCCAATGATGCATATCACCCAAGAGAGATGCTTTCCCAAAGAACTATGAAGGGAGAATTTGACTACACAACATGTAAACCCAATCCCAAGTTAATTTAACAAAACAAAAATAAAAACAAAACACAAGCTGAAGTGTTTTATTATTTACACAAAGGGGACACTTAGGCTAAGAAATTCCCAAGTGTTATAACATGTGGCCAATGGCAAGGCCTCCCATCTTGAGGGACCAAACAAAGAATGCCTTCTTTGGATCAATGAATGGCTTCAATGATGAAGGGATTCAAAACATGCAATTCTTTTTTAGATCAAAGGCACCAAATATTATTAAACTTAGCATCAAGTTTTGGATTCAAACAAAGCCATCGATATCCATTTGTAAGTTCTTACTTTTTTAAGATATTAGATAGGTTTCAATGTGATCCAGGTGGATATCAGTGGCCACCCACCTTTTTCGATTGGCTCAAAACAATTTTCTGGCAATTTTGGCAATTTACTATTTTTAGCAGTTTTTAACTTCTGGGGCCATTTTGAGGGCCGAAATGAAGGTTTTTAGAGATAGAGGTTATCAATGATACCATACAGCATGATTGAGCCCCCAAAATGAATCTCCTCGACGATACCTTTCCAACGAGCTATCATATGCCTAAAACGGAGATCGTATGCAAAAGTTATGACCCCGGGAAGTTAATGTACTAACTTACCCAAACAGGGCCCACATGAATTTTGGCGCTTCATCTCCTAGGGTTAGGTTTTTGGATGTCTAGGGTTTTTGTCATTCCTATTTATTGTTAAAAGGCTTTCAGAGCCTCATTGTAATCATCTTCTTGCGCATGCGAGTAGCCGTCACATCTCTTCTCAGAGATAAGCTGCCACCATTCTAACGAGTCTTTCACTCTGTATTTTTACAGTCTCTGTACATTTCTTTCATTAATAGAAATCGTGTATTACTGTATATCTGTGTTTATGGTTGTATCTATGATACATTTTTTTTTATATTGTTGAATATCTGCGATATCTCTGTGCATTTCTTTATTATATCTCCGCTCTCATTTCGTGCCAAAAATAATCCGGATCACAATGCTAGTCCCTCCACTAAGACAAGGGGGCTTGTAACCATATGTAAATGAAGAGATTGTCTAAAATAAGTCTTTGGATGCTTTCCAAGATCAACTTGTCAAGAGTGGTAATGATGAACTCCATTTTTAATAGAGGTCAAGTCTTCCAATCTCTGGCTTGCAAATTGAACAAATCATTTTTTGAATAACTATTTTGAACAAATTCTTAGCTAATAAACAAGTTGACTGTGCTAAAGGCTTGTTATTATAAACCATCATATATTATAGCCATAAAAATATGATCATTGAAAGAAAGATTTGTTGTAAGAGGATTTCCTCGCCATTTGAGCCAAGCCTTGATGCCATCCCAAGCTTTCCAAATGTGCTTTGCTTCAAAGGTGTCTAGATTCTACACATGAGAGGAGATAACAAGTAGAATTTGTCTATTAAGGTTCCTCCAAGATTCAATCCCAAGGTGTTTCCCTAGATAATGCAATTTCAAAGAAGAATTTTCCATACCTCATTAGCCTCTGGAACTTGAATGATCCATTTTACAAATACTAGGGAGTTTACCAAAATAAATAAGTATTACTCTTCATATGATAATCTACGAAAACCTACATGGTGAATGATTCATTTTTCAAAAAATGCCTACACTTGAGTATAGGAATGGATGATTCCAAGACCAACCTTGTAATACCCTAGTTTTGACCCTTGGAATATATCGGATCATATTGTGTATAATTGCAAATGCATGGATATAATGATGGGAGTCAAGCCATGAGAGTTTCAATAAATGACCATGTCGTATAAACGATGTACATATGTTTGCATGGATTTCTAGTGTGAAGCTCAAAGCCAAGGCATGACTAGTGTATGACAAGCATATAGATGATATGAATATACTTTCATAGGCCATGTGGTAAGCTTACCATGATGAACCCAAATCTATGTAAATACTAAAGTTGGAAGATAATATAATATATAATAGTCCATAATGGTTGTAAAGTGTGCATGAGGGGCTGTGATTCCACGAGAGGGGAAGAAGAAAAGGGGCTTATAGAAGAGGAATCCCCTATTTCCAAGTGTCAACCTAAGAACCCATCTCTTTTTCATCATGTGCCTTAAATGAAGCCATCCACCTCCTTTGACTTAGAGAGACAACAACTAAGGTAGGTATAATTTGGCGAGGAAGTTTACCTCATGTAGTTGTTGAAGCATGGGATGACTATAACCATTATGGGGAAAATGTAAGAATACTTCATTCTCCTATAAAAAACGAAATCGTCCATCCTCTGCCAAACTCTCTCATTGTCAGTCATTCTCATTCTCACGCTATTGCTCTCAACTCCTCGTGTTACATTCTCCATTGTGACCGAATAAGCAAACATGAAGGTGATCAATTAAACATTGTAGGAGTCGCATATATTGGATGAGAGATAGATGGTCATAAGTGAGCATAGAATTTGGGATTCTCCAATCTCCTAAACATGCTAACCTCCATTGTAAAACTAAAATATTGTGTGACTTGTTATGATCCTTAACCTTTAAAATTGAGTCACAATCAATAATATCATTAATTTGCAACACTTTATTCAATATTGAAACCTATAAGGTAGGGAAATACTATACAATGATCATTTATGATGAGCTAAGCTCCAATATAATATACTTGAATATCTCCTTCATAAGGAGGACTCCATCCTTATTTATAACTAGCTAGAAAACCCTAGCCAAATGGTAAGTACGGTGGGCCTTGTTCAATGAAGCCACATTACATTTATTCAAGGATAACTATCTAGTGGACCTTATTTAATAATAACAAACATAGTGGGCCCAACTTACTTTACATTAAATTCCCTCATACATACACTATTATTAACTCTATTATTAAATGACCACTATATCTACACCATTATTTAACAAGCAACTTAGTTCCTCCCAAGTAGTTTTGGAAATGGAGATGATA
This sequence comes from Picea engelmannii, assembly GCA_009831015.1. Taxonomy (NCBI): domain Eukaryota; kingdom Viridiplantae; phylum Streptophyta; class Pinopsida; order Pinales; family Pinaceae; genus Picea; species Picea engelmannii. The sequence continues at coordinate 467,325 of ML780170.1, read as the reverse complement.
GTTGATACCCTATAATTATTGATGATGATGGTGAGTACAAACATGTTAAAAGATGAGAATCTGAGAAGACTATTATTTAAAAGACTAAGATTCTTAAGTGTGAAACATCAACAATATGCTAACTAGGTGCTAGCTTCATAGTCTTAAAGGAATTCAACTTCTAAGAGTTTTAAATGAGAAAAATTAACACAAATAACTACACAATCATAATATTATTTTATCAAAATTAATCATATGAAGTGTGCAAATCAAATACATAAAAGAGTAGTAGTTAGCTTCTCCTTTACAAAATCACAACACCAAATAAGTGCATATGAATGTGGTAATTACTTAGACATGAGTAGAATGACCAACTTCTTAAATAATAGTTATTATTATCATACTCACAATATTGAGCCTATATCTAGGAATATTATAATAATTATTATCTATAATATATATATATATATATATATATATATATATATATATATATATATATATATATATATTANATTAATTATATGAAATGTTAACTATTGAAAAAGATCTTCAAATTATTTTATTTGACATGAATTTTTATATTATATATATAATTTTTTAAATATGTGAAATTTACATTTTTATTATCTTTTACCCCTTTCCATTCTTAATACTTTGAGTTGTTTTAAGGGATATATCATATACTAATTGTTGGATGATGTTTAAAACATCGTAGACGTATATGGTAAATCGTGATAACATATCATCAACGGTTACTTCCACCTAAATTCGGCATAGCCTTAAGCCCACGTGGCTTGTATGTTGATACTTATCCTCTCCAATTAAAAAAAACAATGAGTTTTTCAAATTAAAAACCACTGTGAGGCCATAATAATAATTGAGATATGGCTTTTGTTAAAAAAAACAATGAGTTTTTCAAATTAAAAGCCACTGCCAGGGCCATTAATATAAAATGAGATACGGCTTTTGTAGAATTAAAATCATTGTACAATGGGCATTCTAACTGCCAATCCATGCATACATTCATGCAAACATTAAAGGCAATTTTAAGTGGAGATTAAAATCTAGTAATATTATTCAATGGTATTGTAGATCGTAGTGATTGGTACAGGCTGTAACAACAGATATCAATTACCTTGGGCAATGGGAAGAACAAACTGACACCTTGTGATTCGTGAACGAAGATTAGAGTCTACTCAAAATACAATTTACTTTAAATAAAACTCCGTCGTCAGACATGAAAACCATAAAAAAAAATAGTGAATACATTAAATGTCGAGAACTTCGTCGTCCGTTCTGCAATAAGACCCCGAAGTTCATATCCAATAAAAATCACGATAAATTAATATTAATTTATTATTTAATAAAACAAAATGAAATTATAACCTAAAACTATGAACAACTCCACAAATTTTTGAAAGTCAAAGCAACTTATATATGGTCAGCAATGAACTCATTGCTATAGTCCCTCAGACAGGGACTAATAATAGCAAACATATTGAAACCAATCCACTTTACATGAAATAATCATCATACATACACTATTATTAATTCTAGTGGGTCCTTCAATCCCCTTAATATTAATTTTATTATTTAATAAAACAAAATGAAACTATAGCCTAAAACTATGGACAACTCAACAAATTTTTGAAAGTCAAAGTAACTTATGGTCAGCTATGAACTCATTGCTATAGTCACTCAAATAGGGACTAATAATAACAAACATATTGAAACCAATCCACTTTACATGAAATAATCACCATACATACACTATTATTAATTCTACACTATTATTAG
>ML780170.1:427277-444199 GCA_009831015.1 Picea engelmannii | reverse complement strand
ATATATATATATATATATATATATATATATATATATATATATATATATATATATATATATATATATATATATATATATATATATATATATATATGATGATGATTAATATCCACTAAAACAGAATTGATTTATATATAACAATTTTTAATCATAAAAATATATAAACAAAATACATTTTAAAACTAATTTAATTACTTATTATCATATTATTACTAAAACCGAATTGATTTATATATAACAATTTTTAATCATACAAATATATAAACAAAATACATTTTAAAATTAATTTAATTACTTATTATCATATTATTAGATATTAGACTAATTTCCTATTAACAAATATTTAATTCAAAATTTTTAAATAAAATACTTTAATCCATCCAAATAATTTTGATAAAAATTTAATCCTCATATATAAATACAGATTATCTGATTTTTTTTCCAATTTCATTTGAAATGTTTAATTCAAACTATATGTATCTCTACATATATTTCATTTATGTTTCTCTCCTTAATATTTGGTTCTATATGTATCTTTACATATATTTCATTTGTGTTTCTATACTTAATATTTGATTCGTAAATTAAGAAGTTTTTATAAAATAACATACATATATTTGATTCATGTTTCTCTCCTTAATATTTGGTTCTATATGTATCTTTACATATATTTCATTTGTGTTTCTCTACTTAATATTTGGTTTGTAAATTAAGAAGTTTTTATAAAATGACATTGTGTATGGAAAGTTCTTTTCCATGTAATTTTTCCAAAACTTGCAGACAAATCCTCTGACCCTTGCCTCATTCCAATATTTACTAGTGTCTTTAGTGTACCTTGCCTCATTCCAATATTTACTAGTGTATTGTATGAAGAGAAACTCATTTTTTTTTTAAGTAAAAAAGAGGGAAGTTCCTGCTATATTAGTTGGAAAAAAAATTACAGTTGTTCCTGGGATGCCATCTATTCCGCCGCCTAAGAGGAAACCAAAACAATGTCATCCCTTGTCCAAAATAGACTAAAATGCCGACAATCCTGCCCGAACGAAACCAAGATTGATGGAGTTTCATTTTCTTAACTATGACTATTGTCTTACAGAGATTAGCTATAATCATACACAGAGCTGTAAAAAGTAAGACTGGAGTCTTAAGCAAGATCATGGCAGTTACCTGGTGGCATCTGAGGTGGCATCCGCATCCTGGGCCTTTTCCTTAGTTGGCATGATGAAAAAATGTGCACAGGTTGGGCATCTCCGTCTCGGTGGCGCGTTGGAGAAGGCGTCATAGAGCATGTCCATACGCTGACCCATGAGGGTGCCATGGTGGACTTGGTCCGCCATCTAGCTCCTCAGATCGAATAGCAAGGCAAGGTGGTCTAAGTGGAAGAGAGGTGGGGGGACATGCCATTGATTCTGCATGGAAGAGATGGGAGGTTGCATGAAGACTGTGCCACCCTCCTCTGTTCTGTCACCCTATTGCATTTCCTCAGGCTCGCTTGAAGCCACTTCCCTATGCTCCATGTCTTCTTCTCTACTAGTACCCTCACTCCTTTCGCTATCATCCAAGTTGGCTCCAGCTTCTGGAACTGCAGCCTGAGAGGCTATTTCTCCTGGTATCTCCTCCTCAATGAAGCAGGTGGATAATTCCTCCTGTTTTGGTTCATTCCCACAGGCTAGCAGTTTCTTGGTGGTAGACATGGAAAGTTCCGCTCGAAAGTCACTTGGTGGCGCCCAATTATCCAGCACCGTGAAGAGGAGATGCTTTGAAGGGACCTGAATGGGCTCCTCCGGGATAATTTCTTCAACGTAGGCCATTGGTGGCTCGGAGATAGCTTCTGCAACCGACGATCTGGGAGGCGTTTTGAGCTCAATCCTTTTGCACGTGATTTGGGTCCGAGAAATGGAGAGTGCCCGTTCCATCCTTTGCCTCCACCTCCGTCAGGAAGCAAAGGCGTACCAGGATGAGCCACGACGTGGCTTGCCTCGTTCACGAGGCATCGAGGTGAAGAAGCCAGAAAAGGCAATGCAAAGGGTGTAATGGTCACTGCTTTGAATCTTCCGGTTGCAGAGCTGGTGCAGGAGGAGCCAGAAATGGAAGAAGGCAAGGCTCAGGTGCATCAAGAGCAGGAGGGCCGACAGGATGTCCTGCGCCATTAAGTTCCCCTTGTAAATGAGTTGCATAATTGGACTGCTCGCGCGAGGGGCGAGTCCTCTATCAGGTGGGCGGTAGTTGGAGCCAGCTCCCATCCTTAATGTTGAGGGGATGGGAGTCGCCCAACCTCATTTATGGCTAGGGCTGGCTCTACTCCATGTGTCTCCATTGTTCGATGTGGCACCCCATCTAGGGGAAGAGAAACTCAATTTTATGTTGGTTTAATCTCTTGCATTAGTAGAAAAGTTCGTGGTAGAGGGAAGATTTACTCTCTTACTGTTCTATTAAAAGGAGTTAAGAACATTATTAGTCCATGCTTGTTTTGACTAGGGTTTTTAGTCATTGATTTGCATCAATAAATGAGTTTTTAGGATTAATGTTATATTCTTTATTCATATATATAAATTTTTGCAATTTTTCGAAATTTAATTTAAGAGAGATTTTAATTTTTGTTGTGTAAACAAATGTCATTGTTTGAGTTGATATTGCCCGCTTTTGCTATTAGTGTGGATAACGATTCAACCAAGATTCATATGCTATGAAAACCTTAAGTTTAAAATTTGGATAATATTTTAATTTGTCACTTGGGGCATTAGCAGTATATTAGAGTTGTACAATAAATGCACCACTTGGGGCATTGTCAGTATATCAAAGCTACAACATTTGTGACATGCTTGGATCAACTTGAGCTTTCATATGCTAGGTGAGAACTTGTTATCTCATCGACTTCAGTGTAGTGGCCACATTCTTACCTTTATACATCACCTCGCTTCATTTGATCCTCATCACATCGCATGGCCTTTATTCCGTATGGAAGAAAATTTGTTCTGATGGATATACTTCAAATATAGCAAACTTTAGACAAAAAAAAAACTTTGTTCTAATGGACAAAACTTTTGTCATAGTTGGAGAAAAGTTGGTTCAGATTTTAGACTATGAAGGCCTTCCCTTTTGATGTTGACACTACAAAAAACATGGACATCTACAAAATGAATGCTTGTTCAAAGACGATATGGACCTGAAATGAAAGTATGTCTCTACATAGAAGGTTGGGACAACTAGAGTCTTGATGGAGGCTCAAAAAGTAGGGGGTAGATAGATTTTTAGTAGAGTCTGAGGCTTTTGAGTTAGAGGTCCTCGAAGATGATGGTCATGCAATGATGATGGGGGTCTTCATGAATCTAGAGGGTGGGTGATTTTTTAATAATTTGATCAAGGTTATGTAGGGAAGAAAATGAAAACACACACATGAATATAGCAGAGAGAAAAATAATACAGTGAAAACCCAACTTCTATCAATGAATAAAATTATGGAATACTGTAGAGCACAAACTGGCTAGAATGGTGGTAGCTTATCTTTGAAGAGAAATAGATGTTACCTACACTCATTCACAAAAGCTAATATAAGAGGCTGAAAGGATGGAATTTTAACATAAAGCAAGAACCTTAAAGGTCCAAAAGCCTAAAACTAGGAGGTGAGGCGCCAAAAAGTGTTTTGAAATGCCAAAAAGTATTTTTTGGGTATTATTTTCTACATCAACTTTTCAGGAACACAACTTTTGCATACAATCTTCGTTTGGTGCGCATAGTAGCTTGTTGGAAAATTCTAATCGACGAAAACAATAAAAAAAATTGACCCGACTTTGTTAAAAATAAAGCTAGGCTCTAATCACTTGTCTAAAATCTTCGTTAAGGGCCTCAAAATGGCCCCGAAAGTTTAGGACCCAAAAAATCCCAGAAAATCATAACAAGATTGCCAAGATGGAGAACCATGTTGATTTAGTGGAAGAGGTGGGTGGTCATTGATATCCATTTGGATCATTCCTACCCCATTAAGAAGAAATGCTCCTGATTGCGTCAAGTTCCCGAAGTAGATGGGGAAATTTTTGTTGAATCTGAATTTGTGTGAGCCATTTGCCTTGCTGAAGAAGCTATCCTACTTTGACAACCTGATAGAATCATATGTTTTGTTCGTGGGTGCCCTTCATCTTTGTGTCCATGATACAATCCACTATAGCATGTTAAAGGCAATCAAGATTGAGTTATGTAGGAGCCAATTGCTCAAACACCTCCAAGGTGTCCAACAGAGGAGGGAAATATGGTTGAAGCAACTCCACATTAAATACGGGGTGTAAACCTTCCACCCGACTATACCCAAATTAGTTTTGCACATTCACTTGAAGGAACAAAAAGATGACCCAGATAACACTAAGCACATTGTTAAGCCCTAGAAAAGCCCCATGTTATGTATAAAACTCCTTATTAAGCCCTAGATATTGAATTATTACATTTTTAGTGTGATATGTGTAGGTCGGTTAGAACCCTTCATTGCACCCTTTCATCATAATTGTACCCATTTGTCTCCTATATGTATATCAAGAAGACCTGGTCTTAGGATCATCTTATATCATCTCATATTGTATTCTAAATTGGATAAATTGTAAAAGGAGGCTTCCCCCTCAAAGTAGACTGTATTCATTGAATTTTTATCATTTTAAGGCATTGGATCATAACATTTGGTATCAAAGCAACGATCCTAGGGTTTTTCTTCTCTAAGAAAGTCATCTTAGAATTTTTGCTATAACCTTTTTCTAGGCTGATTCTGACAATGAAACTTGGAGGTTATTTAGAAGACATATCATGGTATCTGTGGTACAAATTTCAGTTTCTGGGTCGTTATACTTTCAGAGATACAACCTATGGAAGACAAGATTTTTGACTCATCTAAATTCAGTTTTAAATGAGTCATCTTGAAATTTTATCTATAATTTTTTTCTGGGATGATTCAGACAACGAAACTTGGGGTTTTTTTAGAAGACATATTGTTAACACATAAGATTGTATGGGTGAAAAAATTCACCTTGGTTTTGTTTTTTGAGTCATAAGGTTTGTAGGATTATGTCAAGGAGGATTTATGGTTTTCAGAGCCTACAATTTAACCACTTCTCCAGGGAATATTGCATACCATCAACTAACATCCTCCTTGAAGTGTGCAAGCTATGTTTGAGTTGGCGCTGCGAACTAGCAGACTGACGTTGCGAACTCATTTTTTGTAGCAGTTTCTCCTAAATATTTGGTCATAAATCCCAAACGGTGATGTGGGTTTTTCTACAATTTTTTGTGGAGGAGCACGAAATGGCATTGACTGGCTAGCCAAAATTCATCCTGGCCTAGTTTGGAATTTGAAAGATATAATTAAAACACCAGTGTGCTGCAAACTGGCATTGCAAACTCTCTGTTTTGCATAGTTGTTGGATATTCGCCTTGTTTGGAGGTTTCCACCTGTCAAGGAAGGTTTGAATGGTCTCCTAGAAGTTAGTTGGACATGAGGGACATGTGTTCCATCTCCGGATCAAGCATAATGATCTTTTTCAAAAGGAATTTATCTCATTAGACAAGATCCCTAAAAATAAGAATTTGTTAGGTTTTTATTGGAATCTTTTGTAACAAGACTCCTACATGGAGGAGGATCCTATGTAGCTCCTTGGTTTTGACCTTCTTAGGGTAGATAGAGATCATTAAATATATATGAAAGTGGAAATTGATAAGGAAGGGGTTGGATTCATGAGCCAAGAGAGGAGAGAGATGGAGGAGCAATTTTAGTTGCTCATTTGTAAGCCTGAGAGCCTGTTTGTAATGACATTTCCTGCCATTAAAGATTCATGAGAGCTGTTATCATATTGTCTTCTGTGTTTTTCCATTTCTTTATTATCTTCTTGATTGAACATATTGTAGGTTTTGAGGATCATAGCTGCCATTGATGGATGAATTCATGAACAACAGAGGATCTGTTGTAGATTTCCCATTAAATCATTATTTATTGTCAAAGCAATATTTATCTGTTTGCAGAAAGGATTTCTGTACAATGGATGTTCTTCCTTTTGTCATATTCACCATGCTTCTAATCATCATTATATATCCCTTTGTATGATATACAGTTTAATTTCCTTTTATCTGTAGGATGTTATGACTCCTTGAACAATGGAATTCCTCCGCAGACAAGTTGTTTCCCTCTCCCTTTCTTTCCCAGTCTTGCTGATCCACCTACCCAAACCAATTTAATCCATTTATATTCTGATGGGTATTGGGATTGCACTTACAACAGTATAAGTGTGACTCTCAATGCTAACATTTTTGGCGTCGTTTCTAGGGACGGAAGTGAAGAAATATTCCCTCGAAGAACGACAATGATCAGATCCATCTCGTGATGGTAGATGGGAGCAGGACATAAGCTTGAATGCAATCTTCTACCTGGTGACTCCAACTTCATCATAGATGAATCTATGAGTGAATCCACCGGTTTGAAATGGACAAGATTCTTGTTCAGAGGTATGCATTTTGTGATTTCTCAAATATATCTGGTTTTCCAAACCCCATGCTTGATAGAAGTGAATGGGAAGGCTGCCTTCCTAGGTTTAGAGGGGAAAATTGGGAAATTCCGGTTGAGTTTTTACTAGATTTTCACGAGTGCATACTTAAGTTGAAAGCTATACATGAATATGTCCTCATCAAATTGTTTACATACTCTTTAGATGGAGAAGCTCGTGATTGGTGTAGATCACTCCTGGTTGCTTGTATTACTTCACTAAGACATTTTCATGCTGCATTTAGTTTGTTTTGCAAAGAGAAATTTGTAGTTGATTTACTTTATCAAGAATGTTGTTATGAATTCGATTTGCTGAGTAAAGGATCAAATAGTCATAAAGAGAATATTGTAGTAGAAGAAACTTTTCATAATGATCAAGAGGATGATGATCTTCAAAGTGATAGACAAGATGTAGATACTTTTGACATTGTATCAAATGTATCCACTGTTTTAAGTTGTCATGAAAATCAAATTGTTTCCTTTGAGTATTCAAATGATAATGAGCATATCAATATATCAACATGTGATAGTTTTGAATCTAAGACACATGAATATAGTGAAGAAGATAAGGAATAATTGCAACAACAGTTAGAATTCTCTTTATCACCTATTGATGAGCAGAAAACTCCAAGGATCAACAAGGAAATGTCTATCATTTCTATACCTGCACTTGAAAAAGACATCAAACAACATATGAGTAGTTGTGAAGTATATGAGGACCATCATTTTATTGATGAATCAACCTTCATAGAGGAGCAAGATGGTTTTCTTAACCAACTAGAAATGTCTTGTCATAAGTTTCATGATACTGTGGATTTTTACATAGAGTTATATTTTTCAAAGGTTTCTAATGATCCGGTTGTTGGTATGATTTCAGATCATAGTTGTAAGTATCAATTGCTTATTAACCTCTTGTTGCAAGCTTCATATAACTTGAAAATTCTTTCGAACAATTACATGGAAGGAGTTATTTTCATTAGTTCGATACTCACCTGGATGCATTGGAAGTATGACTTCAATTAATCAAATTTATTCAACTGGGTAGTTTAGAGTAGGATTATGTATATAAATAATCTCTATGCAAGTATATACATATATATATATATATATATATATATTTTTTTTTTTTTTTTTCTTTTTTTTCTTTTCATCTTTCAGTTTTCAATAAATGATCAGAGGTACTCTCAAGGCATAGACAGAGTACAGATTGAAGAAATGGAATGGATAAGGCACCAAAAATTCATGTTCTTGGCAGCTCATGGGGAGCATTCCATCCCCTGTGGAGCTTGATGTTAACACATAAGATTGTATGGGTCAAAAAATTCACCTTGGTTTTGTTTTCGAGTCATAAGGTTTATAAGATCATGTCGAGGATTTATGGTTTCCAGAGCCTACAATTTAACCACTTCTCTAGGGATTATTTCATACCATCAACTAACATCCTCCTCGAAGTGTGCAAGCTATGTTTGAGTTGGCGCTGTGAACTGGCATACTGGCGCTGCGAACTCATTTCATGTAGCCGTTTCTCCTAAATGTTTGATCATAAATCCCAAATGGTAATGTGGGTTTTTATGTAATTGTTTGGGGAGGAGAATGATAATGGAATTGACTTGTTGACCAAAATTCATCTTGACCCAGTTTGGCATTTGAAATATATAATTAAAACACGAATGCACTGCAAACTCTCTGTTTTGCATAGTTGTTGGATATTCACCTTGTTTGGAGGTTTCCACCTGTCAAGGAAGGTTCAAATGGTCTCCCAGAAGTTAGTTGGACATGTGTTCCATCTCCAAATCAAGCAAAATGAAATGTTTCTAAAGGCATTTATCTCATTAGACTAGATCCCTAAAAATAGGAATTTGTTAGGTTTTTGTTGGAATATTTTGTAACAAGACTCCTAAATGGAGGAGGATCCTATGTAGCTCCTTGGTTTCAGCCTCCTTAGGGTAGATAGAGATCATTAAATATATATGAAAGTGGATTTTGATAAGGAAGGGGTTGGATTCATGAGCCAAGAGAGGACAGAGTTGGAGGAGCAGTCTTAGGTGCTCATTTGTAAGCCCGAGGGCCTGTTTGTAATGACATTTCCTGCCATTAAAGATTCATGAGAGCTGTTATCATATTGTCTTTTGTGTTTTTCCATATCTTTGTTATCTTCTTGCTTGAACATATTGCAGGTTTTGAGGATCATAGCTTCAATTGATGGATGGATTAATGAACAACAAAGGATCTGTTGTAGTTTTCCCATTAAATCATTGTTTATTGTCAAAGCAATCTTTATCTGTTTGCATCAAGGATTTCTGTACAATGGATGTTCTTCCTTCTGTCATATTCACCATGCTTCTACTCATCATTATATATCACTTTGTCTGATATACAATTTGATTTCCTTTGATATGTATGATGTTATGACTCCTTGCCCAATGGAATTCCTCTGCAAACAAGTTGTTGCCCTCTCCCTTTCTTTCCCAATATTTTTGATCCACCTACCCAAACCAATTTAATTGATTTATATTCTGATGGGTACTAGGATTTCACTTACAATAGTCTAAGTGTGACTCTCAGTGCTAACACATATTAAGGTAACCATGGTACAAATTTCAACTTTTGGATCATTAAACTTTTAGAGATATACCCCGTGGAAGATAGGATTTTTTACTAGTCCTACAACTAGTATCAAATAGGTGTTTCGAGTAAAATAGTCATATCTTCTCCAGCGAGGATCCAAATTCAATGATACCAATTGCATTTGAAAGAGGAAAATCCATATTATTTCTGGTACAAGTTTTAGAATGATGTATTAAATATTTGACATGTGGAATTCTATACAAGTTTTCTCTCGAGAACAGTCCAAAATATTTTACTAGAGATCAATGAAGAGGGAAACTCATATTAGAGCCAAAAACAACCATTGAAACAAGAATTAAGAAACATAGAAATCAAGCAATTACATAGTACCTCATCAAATGAAAGAACCTACTAGTGCAAGAGGTGACATGGGAAGATGAGTTCTTCTTGCAGAAGCATCCGTGGTTAGTCAGGTGTTGAGGGAAACACTTGTTTGAAGGGGAGGGGCATGTTAATCCCAATAATTAGCCCCATGTTATGTATAAAACCCATTATTAAGCCCTAGATCTTGAATTATTACATTTATAGTGTTATATGTGTAGGCTAGCTAGAACCCTTCATTGCACCCTTTCATCATAATTATACCCCTTTGTCTCATGTCTACATATATCAAGGAGACCTAGTCATAGGATCATCTTATCTCATCTCATATTGTACTATGTATTGGATATATTGTAAAATTAGGTTTCCCCCTCGAAGTGGAATGTATTCATTAATTTTTTTTTTATCATTTTTAAGGTGTTGGAGCATAAAATGGCCATTTTAGAGAACCGATTGACAACCACAAAGACACAATTGCAACCATGTTTGGTGGAGGGAAAACATGACATGTAATCCATGGAGATTGACTCCCAAGGATTATTTGGGGGTAGGGAGAGGAGTGTATAGCCCTTTCTTCTTAATGGATGGTTTAACGATGACACATGTAATGCATGACCTAATATACTAGTTGACATCTCGTTGAAGCTTTGGATAGCAAAAATAATTCTGAAGTACTGCTATTGTCTTCTCCACACTGAAGTGGACGTCCACCTGACTATAACGTGCCTCCCAAATTATGTTTGCATGTTCACTTGAAGGAACACAAAGATGGACCATATAGCACAAGAACACATCCTAGAGGTGGAAGCTCGAGACTTTTTTTCCTGCACTCAATGTCTAATAATTATAAATGAAGTGAGTGTCACTATTGTATAATTGTGACCACCCAGATGTCTTGTGCTCATGGGAGTTAAAATATGTGGTTAGTGCCACAACTGGGGGCCGACTGAGGCAATCTGCAACACGGTTGGGGATTCCCTTCTTGTACTTAATGTTTAAGTGTAATTGTTGTAGGTATGTATACCACTTCTGATGAAGATCATTCTGCAACTTTCCTTGTGTCTGCATGAATTGTAAAGGCTTGTGATTAATGTCGATGATCATTTCTTTTCCCAAAAAATAATGCTTCCACTGTCAACATGATTTCGTAATGGAGTACATCTCCTTGTCATTGGTGGTGTATCTACGAACAACATTAGATAATGCCTCATTGTGATAGGCCATTGAATGTCCATTTTGAGTGAGGACTGCACCGATAACATAGTCGAAGGAATCTATGTCAATATCAAACGATTGTTGTAGGTCTAACAAGGTGAGGACTAGTGCAGAGAAAAGGAGGAATTTCATATCCTGGAATGCTTTTTGCTATGATTTATACCAAAAAAAATCAACTTTAGCTCCACCTTTGGTCACTTGACTGAGGGGATAAATGATATGAGAGAAACCAAACATGTACCTACTGTAGAAGTTGGCGAGGTCCAAGAAGCTGCGAAACTCTATTAGAGTCATCGAGGTTGGCCAATCACAAATGAATTGGATCTTGGCTGGGTCCACATGCCCTCCATTTTCATGTACGATGTATCCTAAGTATTGAATTCCTTTCATGCCAAATGATCATTTCTCTAGATTGGAATATAAGTTGTGATGTCGCAAGGTGCTCAGGAACTATTGAATGTGATACAAATGTTCTTCCCAGGTCCGATTGAATATGAGGATGTCATCCAAATATACAACCATAAATAAGTTTGTGAATGGCCACAATATATCATCCATCATCCTCATGAATATTATTGGAGCATTATTCAAGCCAAAAGGCATGACCAACCACTCAAAAAGGCCTTCTTTATATTTGAATGTTATCTTCCATACATCAGTTTGTTTTATCGGAACCTGGTGGTAGCCTCACTTCAGATCAATATTGCAAAAGAACTTGGCATGCTTAAGTTGATCAAGAAAATTTTCAATCCAGGGGATTGGGTATCTTTCCTTGACAATGATTTTCTTTAGGGATCTATGATCCATATAGAGTCACCATGTTCCATCCTTCTTCTCCACCAACACAATTGGATCCCACAAGGTGAGGAGCTCAATTGATTTTCGCCCTTTCATATGATCTCATGAATTTGATGCTTTATTTCTTCATTCTCCATAAGGGAGCATTTGTATATTAGACCATTGGGTAAGGGAGCACCAGGTATCAAGCTAATGGGATGTTTGACCTGATAATGTAGAGGGACCCTTATAGGTGAATCAAACATGTCTCTATATTCCTCTACAATCTTGTCCACCTGCTTCTGCTATGTAGAGAGATCTTGTGTTGAAGTTGTGGTGGTCGCGGTGACCATTCATTCACCTTATGATCGAACCATGAAGAGAAAAAAAATTGGAAATTTGAGAGATTACCTTTTGGCACCATTTTGCCAATATTAATGAAATGGAAGTAGTCAAAACTACCTTTGGTACCCTGTAGGGTTGACCTCTTATTATCACACAAAGTGTCATTTGGGAAAATCCAACCACAAACAACAAATGTGAGACACAATCGGGAGTAAGATCCATTGTCACCTTAGCAATCACTCCCCTGGTTTTAGTTATGGATGATACCACCATAAGGGAGGATTTTCGGGTGACATTGGGGGGATTAAGGTAGCAAGACAAGGGTTTATAAATGGTCCCTCCTTTGGTCATTAGATGAGAGTTCTTAGGGTTTGAAGAGTGACGACTTTGGTGAAGGAAAGAGAGAAGTCGATCAACAACTTGCAAAACCAACGTTAGAAACACTATCCCAAGACCCAAGATCATGAAAATAAACCCGCAAGCACTAAAGGAAACAACAAGAAACCTTATTGTCCCAAAATTTGCAGCAGATTGTAAACTATATCAACAAGAAGAAAATGTTAACACCTATGATAAATCATTGTCAAAATCAACATTAAATGATGGAGAATGAAGTAAACAATATACAATATTCCAATGATTAAACCACAATTTTAACGGTTAAATAGGCTGTAAAGTAAGTTTTATCAGTAAATTTATAACAACCCTAGATGGATGTAGAAAACATTTGCTACAAAAACAAGTTTCCACCACATAAATTAGAAGATAAATGTGCCTATTTATAACCCTTAACAAGTAGATTAATTTTCAATCCTCATACATAGTTTTATGCGGTGAAAATAACTAGTAAACAAGAGAAAGAGAGAGGGTTTATTGCATCCTTAATGGTTTTAGCTAATTAGTTATTAGAGAAGCGATAAATACTGAAAGAACTCAAGATGTTTTAGTATGAAAAGATAGATTAGAGTATGAGAAATTTATCCAAAAATTTAGAGATCACAAGAGAACAATTTTCACATTTCTCAATGCAAAGTTTTACTTTGTCCAATGTAACTAGTGCCTTGTCTATTGGGTAATGGAGTCATAACATAAAATAGAAGTTAAATGGATAATAATGGAGGACTTGAACCTTGGAATTAATCCCTTATAATCCAAGCAATACCTCTAAAATTAGTCACATAGCTTACTAGTTGATGGGAAACTAGGTTTTTAGAACCTAGGGGGATAGACCATCCTAACCCCTAAGTTAAAACCCTAGCCAAGAAAGGATTCAAGGGGATAGACACTCCTAACCCTAAAATCAATCCTTGAGGGAAACCCAAGCTCACTTTACCCAATTTACAATTAAATCCACTAATTTAGACTTAAATTCACATTTTTACATTGACTTTTACCCAAATAATTTGATTTTTTCCCACATATGCTAAAAAATGACCAAAAATAATAAAATAAGCATCCAACATCTTCTTCAAGGGTGGTCATTTGGTGAAACATCCTCCAAAGGCTAGGACATCAACTTCTTTAGGTGCTACATCATCCCACTTGTCCACAAAAGTGTGGGGTACATGTCCCACAACTCCACCAAGTGCAAACCCTAAGTCAAATCAAGCCCTTTAGGCTTTCCTTCATGCTCCAAGGGTGAAATGTTATAACATGGGAAGGTGATGTCATGATAATCTCATCATCCAAGGCTTCTTTCATGGGCCAATGCCATCGGTAGGTGTGAAACATTCATCATCAATGTCTTCCAAGGATGGGGCACAACATCCATCCTATGGGATTTCATGTCCCCATAGAGATCCAAAGTGCTTTAGCATCTCCATGACTGATGCCACCAAGCAAGATCCTACAAAGAAAAACAAGGTATTCCCTCCAAGGGTCCACAAGTCATATGAATCTTTCCAAGTAAATCAATTTTAATACAAGAGCCACCCAAACAAGTACATTGGATCCCCTCTTTCAAATTAAACACATGCTCAAATACTTTATGCAATTTACCAAATTTAAATATGGGAGGGTTATCAAAAGGCCCTATTGGGTAAGCCAATTCCCCAAGTAGAGGAGTGTTTCCCATGTGAACCCTATCTAGGCCATGTGATAAATATTAGGTGGATGAGGGAGAAACTTTTGGGCATGGGGTGACATAAAAGGGTATCATATAGTCTCATTTCCATGGGTGCCTTTATAGAGGGTGCATTGCATCCTTGAGTTACCATTTGTTTGTGTCACAACCTTTTTTCAGCCTCGTAATTGCCTTTTTTATTTTCTTTAGATAGTTTGCAAGTCCCCTTTATAAGGTTTCTTGATTTTTGTGCATTAAATGCATTTCCTTTCAAGTGGGATACTTATAAGTCCTTTTCAAATAGGTGATGTGTTCATTCACACTCAGGACTTGGGGTGAGCGCTTCAAAAAGAAGAGCTCAAGATTTTGGACTATGGATTTTGTGTCCCTTGTATCCCTGCCACTGCATTTTGATCATGGCTGCTTTTTCCCTTTATTTATTTATTGATGCTGGCTACAACAACCTCTAGTACTTTATCCCCTTCCTCCCATAAGAGAATAAGGTATAAGCTCTTTTTGGGGAACATGTGACCCCAAAACCCAAAGGTGAGGACACAAAGAGGAATGAAGATGAAAAGTGGTAAATATGGTTAGGAATGGCTCAATGACCCATCAAGAAGGACCCTAAGCAACACCCCTTTCCTCTTGGGTGGTGAACTTACTAGGAAACCCTGTGATAACCATAAAGGAAAAAGGTGGTAAAAAGCATAAATTTTGAGAAAACATCTCATAATCAGAAAGAAACTTTTGAAACTTATATAAATGCCCCAAGTATTAAAACGATAGTTACCATGAAACTTGACTAGTTACCTCATGAAGCAAGACCTATCGCCCCCTATGGATCAAGTTAGTATGGTGGATGTTTATTTTCTATTGATGATTATGGTGAAGTGTGGTGAAGAAGAGGGCCTTTGTGGGTTGTGCCATCCATCCAGATCTCGGTCTCCATGTCTTCGACCTACGGGCCTCGAGACATCATCTCCTTAGTTACCCCTAGATGGGGGGTTAACATATGGCTCCCACATGGGGACATGTTCTCGTCGTAGAGCGCATGAGAACCTCAACATCTCTTGGTATGACTTATGCCCACACACACTCAAGCAAGATGTTAAAATCAAAGGGGTGTTGTAACTCACCCCCTATTCATAAGGAAAAAATGATAATTATAAATCTAGAACAAAACTTGAAAAAGAAAAAAATCTGAGATTTTTATTCCAACATTATCAATATGAGTATGAAAATCATACAAATGTAACATAGCAATGTGCAAGGATGTAAGAAAATCAACATGTAAATAAAAAATATTTATGAAAATCCAAGCAAATGCAACTACGATACCATGACATGCACATGCAACTATGATACAAATGCAATGCCAATTGAAAATGACCTACCTACTTCCCTGGGGCCCAAAGCCCATCAATTCCCTTCTATGTAGGGTCGAAGGATAGACTCATCAACATGTAATGACATCTTCCTCCGGTGCATGGAAGATAGATAATAAGCACCCTTTTCATACTTCTTCCTGACAATGTAAGGGCCAAGCCACAAAACTTCACTCTTCTTGTCATATTTTGGCTTTCCCTTTATTTTATCCCACATGAGTGCAAGGCTCCCTTCATCAAATTTAGCATATGGTATATATTCAATGTAAGGTTATGTGGGAGGGTCTTCTCGCATCCTTCTTGAGTATCTTGATAGATCCTGGGTCCTTTCCCTGGTATTTCACAAGTATTTCCCTATACTTATCTATCTTTGGTAATAATTTATCGATACAATCTTCTCCCACAAATGGTATCTCCCAAATGTCATAGTCCATGGTTTGAGGTGTCATATCAAATTCACAATCACTCCAGTAATCAAGGATATTTGGATCAGTCACATGATTCTTGGCAACCGATTGACTATACATAATATCAAATTTCCCATCTCTCATAGGGATATGTTCATAAGTCAAGTCCATACTGAGAAAACCACCAAGAGTTGAAAACCAACTTCTTGACAAAATAATTCCCCAATCATCTGGTACATCGATCACAACCACATTCATACTAATGTCGATGTGGGAGAACACATGCAAATCAACCCTCAATTCTTCTATGAGACCATAAACCTTCACTCTCTTTGAATCGATGCCACAAAAGTTTCCATAAGGACGGGTTGTTTGCAAAGCAATTTGTTTCATGACCTTTAACAACATCACATTTTTTGAGGCCCTAGAGTGCAACATACAATTGTTCAAACAAAGACCATTTATGCCTAAAGATAGGTAAAAAGGGGGTTTGTCTTCTCCCTGGTTCCCATGATACATAGTATTTAAAATTATCGGAGGGTCCCCTACTTCATCTTGTATCTTTAAGGTCTTAAAAAATTCTTTCCTTACAGAAGGAATCTTGCACATCTCGACCACATGCACCACCATGTTAATCTTTCCAATCATATTAGGTACATCAATGTTGAGGTGAAGATCCTCACTAGATGGTGTAGGATGTGGAGGTAAATCATGAACATGTGATGGAGGAGGTGGAGGAACCATCCTTGTAGTCGGGGGAGGTCAGGTTGGCACTTTATTTCTCCTGGAATATGTCAAAATATATTTTTTCCTCAACCTCTCCTTCGAAGATTCATCCATTTGACTCAATATTTCAAATTGAGCTTGTCTAGTTGCCTGCTTCCTAGATTATTCAAGTTGTTCCTCCATGATGTCAATGCATTCATTGGAATTGAATGTATAAACTGTATCAATGAAATTCAATGATCTAGGTGGATATCAGTGGCCACCCACCTTTTCCGACTGGCTCAAAACAGTTTTCTGGCAATTTTGGCAATTTACTATTTTTAGTAGCTTTTAACTTACGGGGCCATTTTGAGGTTCCAAATGAAGGTTTTTCAAGATCGAGGTTCTCAATGATAGATGAAGGCATGATTGAGCCCCCAAAATAAATCTCCTTGACGATACCTTTCCAACGAGCTATCACACGCCTAAAACGAAGATCGTATGCAAAAGTTACGACCCCGGGAAGTTGATGTACTCACTTACCCAAACGGGGCCCACATGAC
>ML780170.1:413560-427227 GCA_009831015.1 Picea engelmannii | reverse complement strand
TAAAAAGGCCTTTAGAGCCTCATTGTAATCATCTTCTTGCGAATGCGAGTAGCCGTCACATCTCTTCTCAGAGATAAGCTGCCACCATTCTAGCGAGTCTTTCACTCTGTATTTTTATAGTCTCTGTACATTTCTTTCATTAATAAAAATTGTGTATTACTGTATATCTGTGTTTATGGTTGCATCTCTGATACATTTATGTTATATTGTTGAATATCTGCGGTATCTCTGTGCTTTTCTTTGTTATATCTCCGCTCTCATTTTGTGCCGAAAATAATCTGGATCATTCAACCTGTCTGCAAAATCCAGGTCTTCTTCCTCCCATTTCCTTGGACATTCATTTTCCCAATGGGGTTCTTCACAAGGAAAACACCACGATGACCCTTCCATGTTAACCATCCCAATGGGAGCCAAGGTGTCAGGTCCCTTTGTTTAGATGTTATTCAATCTGTACGATATACTCTTTGGCCTTTGCTAAACTGTTAGGCATCTTTTATTCAAGGATAAAACCAAACTTCCCTTCAAAAGCATTTAAATAAAGAAGGAGAATGAATACTTACGGTGGGCACAAGTTCTTTGGGATTTGGCTGAGAAAGTTGTCAAAAATAGCATCAAATTCCTTCACCATTTCATTCTCTTTCTTCTTAATTTGGTTGAATTGCATCAATAACATTCCACTATATTTCTTCATTGCCCATCTCTTTTTGAGAAAGTATGCAAAATCTTGATATGACTATAATTGATTTTCGGGCAAGCTTTTGAACCAGTTCTTGGCATCTTCATCAAGAGAGGAGGATAGTAACTTCATTGCTACATCTTCATGTTTCCACAACATTATTTTCTATAGCTACACCAATAGTGTCAACGTGTTCTTCAACTGTAACAACATTGTTCCAAGTAAATTTTGGTAACCATTTATGAGATTCGATTGGTAGCGTATTTGGGTACCTAGTGATATTTGTCATATTCAATGGTTTGTAAAGGTTTCCAGACCAAGGATGAGCCATTGGATTAAAATGAAGGCTCCCTTTAAATAAGGTTTTGAGAATAGGTGAATTATAAGGAGGTCCATCTATAAACTTGAGAAGGTTTGAACCTTCCTTGGGAAGTGTCTTTTGAAAAGATGAGTTCTTTGGTTTTGGAGTCGCCAGATGAACTTTAAGAAAATCTCATCAAAGGTCAAGATAAAACTTGCCTCAAATGGAGTCGCTATGCAAGCTAGAGATAAAGGCTTTGGGGTAGACTTTCCAAATGTCGTTATGGGATCAGAAAGGATTCAAAACCTTCCCTAGCAACGACGCCAAAAATGTTATCACACAAAGTGTTGTTGGGGAAAATACAACCAAAAGAAACAAATGTGAGACACAACTAGGAGCAAGAATCATTGTCACCTTAGCAATCACTCCCCACGTTTTAGTGATGGATGATTCCACCACAAGAGAGGCTTCCCGGGTGATCTTGGAGGGATTGAGGTAGCAAGAAAAGGGTTTAGAAAGGGTCCCTCATTTGGTCACTATATCAGAGTGCTTAGGATTTGAAGAGTGATGACTTTGGTGAAAGAAAGAAAGAAGATGATCAACAACCTGCAAAACCAACGTTAGAAACACCATCCCAAGACCAAAGGTCATGAAAATAAACCCACAAGCACTAAAGGAAACAACAATAAACCTTGTTGTCCCAAAATTTGTAGCAGACTATAAATTATATTAGTAAGAAGAAAATGTTAAAAACTACGATACATCACTGTCAAAATCAACATTAAATGATGGCAAATGAAAGCTTGTAAACAATAGACAATATTCTAATGATTAAACCATAATTTTGATGGTCAAATAGGATGTAACGTAAGTGTTATAATCAATTTTATAACAACCCTAGATGAATGTAGCAAACACTTTCTACAACAACAAGTTTCCACCACAAAAATTAGAAGATAAATGTGCCAATTTATAGCCTTTAACAAGTATATTAATTTGCAATGCTCATACACAATTTTCTGCAGTGCAAATAACAAGTAAACAAGAGAAAGAGAGAGGGTTTGTTGCATCCCTAATGGATGTAGATAATTATTTATTACAGAAGCAATAAATACTCCAATAAATCAAGATGTTTTAGTATGAAAAGATAACTTAGAGTATCATCAATTTATCCAAAAATTTAGAGATCACAAGAGAGCAATTTTCACATTTCTCAATGCAAAATTTTACTTTCTCAAATGCAATTAGTGCCTTGTCTATTAAGTGATGGAGTCATAACATAGAAGAGAAGTTAAATAGATAATAATGGAGGACTTGAACCTTGGAATTAATACCTTAGAAGCCAATTCATACCACTGAAATTAGTCACCTAGCTTACTAGTTGATGGGAAACTAGGTTTTTAGAACCTAGGGGAATATAGCATCCTAACCCCTAAGTTAAAACCCTAGACAGGAAAGGATTCAAGGGGATAGACACTCCTAAACCTCAAATCAATCCTTGAATGGCCTCCTTTCACAAAGAAAAATGGCTGGAAGGAGGGGATAGACAATCCTAACCCTCCTAGGGTTCCTTCAAGCAAGAATAATCCAAGCAAGTTGTAGAAAAATAACCTTGAACATCAACAAAAATATAAGAAAGATCATCCAAGAAGTATCCTAGGTCACAAACCATCCTCCATAAGTGAAAAAATCCATCTCCAAGAAAATCGCATGAGTAATTCTTCCCAAAAAGACAAGTCACATAACAAGGGAGAGAGCTCAAATTATGAGTTAGAGATAGTAATGTCTCAATTATCAATTATGAAAAAGGAAGGGAGGATTGCTTCTATTTACAGAGGGAAATCCAAGCTCACTTTACCCAATTTACAATTAAATCCACTAATTTAGGCTTAAATTCATGTTTTTACATTGACTTTTACCCAAATAATTTGATTTTTGCCCAAATATGCTAAAAAATGACCAAAACTAATAAAATAAGCCTCCAACATCTTCTTCAAGGGGGGTCGTTGGGTGAAAAATCCTCCAAAGGCTAGGACATCAACTTCTTGAGGTGCCACATCATCCTACTTGTCCATAAAAGTGTGGGGTACATGTCCCACAACTCCACAAGTGCAAACCCTAAGTCAAATCAAGCCCTTTAGGCTCGACGCCATGCTCCAAGGGTGCACCGTTATAGCATGGGAGGGTGATGTGATGTTATTCTCATCATCCAAGGCCTCTTTCATGGGACAATCACATCGTTAGGTGTGCAACGTTAATCATCAATTCCTTCCAAGGATGAGGCACAACATCCATCCGATGGGGTTTCATGCCCCCATGGAGATGCAAAGTGCCTTAGCATATCCACGAGTGATGCCACCAAGAAAGATCCTACAAATACAAATAAGGTACGCCCTCCAAGGGTCCACAAGTCATATGAATCATGCAAAGTAAATCAATTTTAATACAAGAGCGGCCCAAACAAGTACATTGGATCCCCTCTTTCAAATTAAACACATGCTCAAACACTTTATGCAATTTACCAAATTTAAATATGGAAGGGTTATCAAAAGGCCCTATTGGGAAAGCCAATTCCCCAAGTAGAGGAGTGTTTCCCATGTGAACCTTATCTAGGCCATGTGATAAATGTGAGGTGGATGAGGGAGAAACTTTTGGGCATGGGGTCATTGACATGCAAGGGTCTCATATGGTCTAATTTCCATGGGTTCCTTTGTAGAGGGTGCACTGCATCCTTGAGTTACCTCTTGTTTTGGTCACAACCTTTTTCCAGCTCCATAATTTCCTTTTTTATTTTCTTTAGATAGTTTGCAAGTCCCATTTATAATGTTTCTTGATACTTGTGCATTAAATGCATTTCCTTTCAAGTGGGATACTTATAAGTCCTTTTCAAATAGGTGAGGCGTTCGTTCGCACTCAGGATTTGGGGCGAGCGCCTAGAAGGGCATAACTCAAGATTTTGGACTATGGCTTTTGTGTCCCTTGTATCCCTGCCACTGCATTTTGATCATGGTTGGTTTTTCCCTTTATTTATTTATTGATGTTGGTTGCAACAACCTCTCGGCGTTTAGCCCCTTTTTCCCATAAAAGAATGAGGTATAATCCCTTTTTGGGGTACATGTAACCCCAAATTCCAAAAGGTGAGGATACATAGAAGAATGAAGATGAAAAGTGGTAAACATGGTTAGGAATGACACGATGACCCATCAAGAAATACCCCCATTAGCACCCCTTTCCCCGGGGGTGGTGAACTTACTAGGAAACCACAGGATAACCACCAAGGTGAAAATTGGTAAACAACATAACTTTCGAGAAAACATCTGATAATCAGAAAGAAAACTTTGAAACTTATCTAAATTCCCCATGTATTAAAATGACACTTACCATGAAACTTGACTAGTTACCTCATGAAGCAATACTTGTCATCCCTTGTGGATTAAGTCAGTGTGGTGGACGTTGCTCTATTGCTAATGATGATGGTGAACCATGGGGAAGAAGAGGGCCTCTGTTTATTTTTCTATCCATACAACTCTCGGTACTCCATGTCTTCGACCTGCAAGCCTCGAGACATCATCTCCTTAGTTACCCCTAGGATGGGGGGGTAACACTCCCAAAGTGTCAATGATATTACAAGGCCTGAAATCATAAACAACATGAAATTTCCACATATATTTTTTTCCTAAAAAGACATCACAAAATTCAAGTGGGCCAACATCACACAATACCTCATCTTTGAAGGGCTTGAAGCTATAGGACAGGTGACACTACCGACTGACGTGAAGGTTTCTTCCTTGGTCAAAAAACCTATGGTGTATGGTTGGGGGTCTAGAATTGTCAGAAACTTCAATCTCTTGATGACCTTGGGAGAAATTAGGTTCTTCTAGCTCTCACTGTCAGCAATGATATGTAGTGGGTCTCCTTCACCCACATCTATGAATGGAAGAGATGCTCACCCTCCTCTGACTCGTCTAGTTGTATCTTCATGGTTACGATGGTAGCACTTGGTTCTGCATCAATGACCCACTTCCCCTCATGTCGTTTTGAATCAGAGTTTGAGTTTTTTTCTTTAATCTTTCCCAATAATTACTATTTCGAGGAACATTCATTAGTGTTGCGCGAGGGGAGTTTGTGGAACTCACACCACTTTCCAATGTCCTTCTTCTACTTCTCATTACCCTTCTTTTCACGCAGCTTGATTTTTTTTTTCTCGAGGTTGGCTCTCCTCGTTTTCCCTTATTATGTGAGTTAGGGCCACCTTTACCATACTTATGTTGTGGAATATTTGCAGACCCAAACTCTTTCTTATTTCACTGCTTAATTTTCTTTTGAATTTTGACAGCATATCAATAAGAAGCTTCTAGTGAGTAGATGTCCAAGAAATCCATATCTACTTAGATGTACATGTGTAGGCCATCGTGGTACTTCAAAACTAGGTTCCACTCAAAGTATTTGATACCCAGCTTTGAGTGCAAGGTATGGAATATGTTGGTGTACTCTGACACTATTTGGTCCCTCTCCTGACGTAGAGTCGTCCATCTTGTGTATTGGTCATCATAGCTTCCAACATGGTATAATTCCTCCTTGAGGGAATTAACAAAGGCCACCCAAGTGGGTCCTATCCTGAATGTTATAGATGCATCTTCGTTATGTCTCTCCCAGTAGCCTTCCCACCAATATTTGACATGGGAAAGGGATTTAAGGAGCGCGAAGGTGATATTTTCAGTGTTGGAATTTTTTTGCACATAGTAATAACCCTCTAACATATTTAACCATTTCTCCAAAGCATATGCATCTATATTGCCTTCAAATAAAGGGACATCAAATTTAAACTGTACCTTGAAGGGTGTCGCACCTTCTAAATGGATGCTTGTTGAAGGTGCCTCGCCCATCGTCGACAGTCGTCGAAGGATTTGGGTGAATATGTCCATCATCTCATTCCTTTGTCACTCTAGTGATTCATTGAGAAACATCTTAATAGGATCTATTGCTCGTTCATCTGGATTCCCCCCCGCCATGGGAGTTTTCTTGGGTTGGTGAGAGCGGTCATCTCCTAGCAAAACTAGCTCGAGACCCAACTCTCTATATCTTGAGCTCATTGGGGACATGCACTGAGACAAAAAGAGAGAATATTGATTTAATACCAATAATTTGGATTGTGTAGGGAATGAAATGAAAAAACACATAGGAATATAGCAGAGATCAAAATAATGCAATAAAAACCCAACTTCTATTAATGAATAAATAGTGGAATACTATAGAGAAAAAACTGGTTAGAATGGTGGTAGCTTATCTCTGAAGAAAGATAAATTTCATCTATGCTCATTAACAAAATATAATACAAGAGGCCGAAAGGATATATTTTGAACATAAAGTAAGAACCCTAAAGTTCCAAAACCCTAAACCTAGGAGGCGAAGCACCAAAAGGTGTTTTGAAATGCCAAAAGGTATATTTAGGGCGTTAGTTTCTACATCAACTTTCCAGGAACATAACTTTCACGTACAATCTTTGTTTGGTGTGCATAGTAGCTTGTTGGAAATCTCTAACTAAGGACAACAATAAAATAGTTTGGCATGGCTTTGTCAAAGTGAAATCCAGACCCTGATCACTTGTCTAAAAACCTCGTTAAGGGCCTCAAAATGGCCTTGGAAGTTTAGGACCCAAAAAATCCCAAAAAATCAGTGGAAGAGGTGGGTGGCCACTGATATCCACTTGGATCATAAGTGTATGGTTGGGGATGCAAGCAACTTAACATCCTAGTGCTTTTAGTGGGGATATTAAGGGATGGACGAGTAAAAGGAAATGGATCTTGGCTTGATGGTATGGTCCAATAAAAATGACATTTTAAGTAAGGGATTGAGGGCTCTTCCTAAAACCCAACTCATTCTTGGGTCTTTTGTTCAGTGTGACAGGGCACTAAATGCTTTAGTAATGAGTAGGGTCAAGTGATTTGTTCCATCATTGATTCTCCATGTTGTTACTTCGTGGGTTAAATATGGAAAATGATAACATAGGTCCACACTTTTCCTCTTGCCCTTGTAACAGAGCATGAGGTATTGTTTCCAATTTTAGGATATGTAGAGCAAAGGGATAGACATATCAATTCTAGTTAGTCTTTTGAGCCTCCTATGCTAAGGAAGTCGAATTTTGATCTGTAGGGTGTTACGGTTTATTCAAGCTAGGGGCATATTATGCCTACTAGTTTTTTAATGGGCTATGAATCAATTACATCTTTAACAATTCGTTCTTCCTCCCCCCCTATCTCCTACTCTTGGAGTGCTAAGGGAAGGGGAAAAATTCAATAATATTTTCATTGTTGCGGGTGATGTGGGTACAGTTTTTTCCTTATACCCCTCAAAAATTTTATTATATACAAGTGACAATAGGGTTTATCCCTATTCTTTTCTTACCATTTTTAGAAGGCCATGTTCATTCATGCTTGTTTTGTTTTGTTTACAAAGGTTAAGCCTTGTTGTTGGATTAGCATCTAATCCATATAGTGAAAATTTTAAGTAGCCCCAACTTCCTTTTTAAAAAAAAAGAAATTAAAGATATATTTATATATAAAGGAGGCCGTGCCATGGAAAAACAACAATCAAAATGGCTACAAAATTTGGCTCAAATCAATTTGAGTCCTCGGCTATTGTCCTGATATAAAAAAAAAAAAACTTTAGTCCTTCTTATACATTCGAGAAGACAAGCTGCCATATTCTTTAACATACTGCTCAAGAACAAAAATACATTTGAAACACATAATTTATATGACTGATTAATTTTCGTGTACCTCTTGAAGTTCGCCTTAGCTAGGACCATTTTCTTCAATTTCCATTGGTTCCATCTCTCGTCCTCCCTGTTCCTCTTCAGGATTTTTTGATTGGGGTTCTGTTGCATTTTGATTGTTCAAGCCTGAAGTGGATTATTGCGGCATCACCATGGCTCTTAATTGCTGACATTCTCGCTCTAGAGCATCCATGCGTTGAATTAGTACCACCACGGTTTTCTTAAAATAACTATTTCTCTGTCTTTCCAGTTATAAAGTTTCAATATGTTGCAAGCGTGTCGTTATTATTTGTTCAATTCCACTAACCTTGCCTAAAACCTAGTTGAAATTCACCCTGCTCCCTTTGGGCATTTCTTCGTGTTTGTGCACGATGCACTTGATGTCACTCCAGGAGGGATCCATGATGAGGAGAGGAATCCCCAAATTTTCAAATATGATGGCTAATGTTCCAAAATTTGAGGCCCCGATGGAGGCAAGAAAAATATTTCCACCTGCTAGGAGGGTACCCAGATGGAGTCTTGTGTGCTAATGCAAATTCAATAATGTTAACACTTCTACATAGTTTAATTCCAGGGTCAATTGAATCATCCTTCCCCAATCCCAAAGGGTACATTGGTATTAAGAGGGAACCTCAAGGGATTTGAGGAGAAAATTTAAATTCCGAAAACACGGAACAAGAAAACCCAAATTCCAGAAGGGATGAGAAAACCCAAATTTCGAAGGAACGAGAAAAGGTCCAAATTTCAGAATCGTTGAGGAACTTTATACTAGCCCACTTCTAGAGGTTTAAATGGGGACAACCAAGGGAGAAACTAACAGACTATGAGAAGAGAAATTTTATAGTAAAGGGATTCCCAAAATTTCTGGGAACATTGCAGAGACTGGAAAACTGATCACTTGGTAAATTACTCGACCTCAGCTCGATTTCAACGAAAACCCCATGTGAAAATTTGACAGGAAGGGAATTGATGGTCCCAAACAGAGAAAACTTAGTTCTTTTCTTGATTTCAATAACAATTAACCTGAACAATATTAAAGGATGACGAAAATGTAAATGATAACACTTAAGAAAGAGATAAAGGAACCTGGTGTCCATGAGATCTCCAAGGAGAGGACAAGAATAGAATGGAGGGTCACTAGACTAGAATTGGAAATATATCCTATCACAAGTCATACCCACTAAAATAATCGACATACCCATCTCTTCCATGCCTGGAAGAACTAAAACAATGACACATAAATGAATGCCAAAATCCATACTTTGTCCTTTGATATGTGCAAACCCTAGTGCATTTAAACAAAAAATCTGTTGACCTTGCATGTTAATGAAAACCCAAATCATGTAGACTTAAGGGATGGGGAGAAGCCTAGTTCTTCCATTGACATTGATTTCTCCCTTTCTTAGGTTGGACCCTTCTTTTTCCCTTTTATCTTCTTCGGAGTTTAGATCTCTTTTGATGTGGTAAGGAGAGTAGTCATTGATAATTTTTAAGAGGGTCAGGGACCTTGACATCATGCTAGAATAGACATTACCTCCCACTATACTCCTTTTGATAATATCCATGATTACCATCATCGACTCTCCACAAATTTTTATCCTTCGAATCCCCATTGGTTGAGCCAATCTTATGCCTTCAAAGAGGGTATAAGCCTCCAACTCATTATTTTTCATTGGTTGTAGTCCCAATGCATAATTGTTTACAATATGTCCTCCAGGATTACATATTATCCCCACCCTCTCCTGATCTGGATTATTTTGAGAAAGACATGAAGACAAAAATATAACCGATATATAACAAGTAAATACACAAAGTAATGTGAAGGACACAAAAATATAGTGAAAATCAACTTTTATTAATGAAAAAGAGAGAAAAAAATTGTAGAACACACAGTGGTATAATGGGGTAGCCTATCTATGAAAAGAAAGATATGTTTGCTACACTTCATTCGCAACAAGATTTAAATCACACTCCATTGCCTGCTTAAAGGGCCTCCTTCACCTCAATTATATATGAGAGAGTGAGAGGAGAACACTTCCCATGATGCATGTGGGATAAATTGGACTAAGTTTATAAAATTCCATAGGCATGTAAAACACTAGGACTTCTCGAGCAGTTACCCATCCCAGTACTACTCTAGTCTAAGCGTGCTTAACTGCATATTTCTAATGGGATCCGGTGTATTAATGCTATGTTGTAGGCATGTACATAATACCACTAGGAAATCATTACATGATGTCTATAATTAACAAATGAAGATGAAATTACATTCCATTCCCCATCAAAAGGGTGAATATCATGGTTTATCAAAACCACAGGCTCAAAATGGTGATTCAGTGGAAAATGTGGATGGCCACCGAGATCCATTTGGATCATTCCTCCCAACTTAGAAAGCAATGGTCCCCATTGTGTCAAGTTCCCTTGGGAGACGAGGAGACTTCTGCTAAATTTGAATCTTGGTGCGATGCTTGCCTTGCTGAAGAAGTTGTCCTGCTTAACTTGTTGAAGGTTGTCATGAACCTGTTGCTAGAGGGGTTGGATCCATTCAACCAATCTACCTGCATGATCTACCTGAGTGTGGGAGGACTCTGTCGGTGAAGATGCAACATGAAGAGTATGAAGGGTTATGTTATAACCTTGCTTGACTGGGAAGTGTGGAGGCACCCCCGTATGTGCAACAAGAACATCTTGGTACTCTTCTACAATCTTGTTCATCTGCTTCTGCTGGATAGAAAGGTCTTGGGATGAGGATGCAGTGGTTGCAGTGTCCTTCTGGTCACCTTTTGATCGGATTGTGAAGAGGCTAAACTTTGCAGTATGAGAGATTACTTTTTGGCATTGTTTGGGTGGGACAATAGTTGAAACTACGTCTAGTATCTTGTATAGCTAACCCCAGAGTAACAATGACGCTACGGGGTCAAGACTCATAAATAGCATGACACCTCCACATATATGTCTTTCCTAATAGAACATCACAGACTTCCAATGGGGAAACATCACACAATACCTCATCCTTGAGGTGCTTGATGTCATAGGATAGATGAAACTATTACCTGACACAAATATCTTGACCTTGGTGAAGCCACCCGATGTTGTATGGCTATGGGTGTGGTGTTGTTGGCAAATCCAACTACTTGAAAACCTCTACTGAGATGATGTTCTTTTGACTTTCGCTATCAAAAATAAAATGCAGTGGGGTCCCCTTCACCCACATATGTGAATGGAAGAGTCGCTCCCCCTCCTTAGGATCCTCTTATGGTTGGATTGTTTCAGTTGTGACAATAGTAATGAGTTCTCTATCAATGATCTGTATCCTTTTATTATTTTTTGAATCAGGTTCCAAGTCGGGGTTCGAGTCTTTGTCTTTGAGCTCGACCACCAATGACTGTATCGAGCGAAATTCATCAGTGTTGTGCCAAGGGATGTTGTGGAACTCACACCACTTTCCGGTGTCTTTCTTAGACTTCTCATTACCCTTCTTTGCATGCATCTGGGATTGTCTCTCTTGAGGTTGGCCTTCCTTTCTTTTTCCTTCATTATGTGAGTTAGAGTTTCCTTTGCCATGCTTCTCCCACTTACTCCGTTGCTTGAATTTCGGCTCAATTTTGACTGCATATCAATGAGCAACTCCCAGTGAGGAGATGTCCAAGAAATGCATCTCTGTTTGGATGTACCTGTGTAGACGACTGTGGTACTTCAAAACCAGCTGCCGCTCAGAGTATTTGATACCCAGTGTTGAGCACAAGGTATGAAATATGTTGGTGTACTTCAACACCGTCTAGTCTCTTTTCTGACGCAAAGTTGTCCATCTAATGTATTGGTCATCATAGTTTCCGACAGGGTAGAACTCCTCCTTTAGGGAATATAAAAAGGCCACCCAAGTGGGTTCTCTCCCAAATAGTGTAGATTCATCCATGGTGTACCTCTCCCAGTAACCTTCCCACCAAGATTTGACATGGGGAAGGGATTTAAGGAGCGCGAAGGTGATATTTTCACTGTTGGAAAATTTTTGTACAGAGTAATAACCTTCTAGTAGATTCAACCATTTTTCTAGAGCATCTTTATCTATTTGGCCTTCAAATAAGGGGATATAAAAATTGACTTGTACCTTGAAGGGTGTCGCACTTGCGAAATGGATTCTTGTCGAAGATGCCTTAGCTTCCACCATCGATAGTCTTCAAAGTATCTGAGCAAATTTTTCCATCATCTCATTCCTCTGTCGCACGAGGGCTTCCTCGAGAAACATCTTGAAAGGATATCCTGCTTTGTCATCTCTCTTTTCTTCAGCCATGGGAGGTCGCTTGGGCTGGCGAGCGCAGTTTTCTTCAAGCAAAACTAGCTCGAGACCCAACTTTCTATACCCTGACCTTGTCGGGGACCTGCTATGAGAAACGATAAGGAGCAACTTGCTCTGATACCAATGATCTGGATCACTTTGAGAATGACATGAAGACAAAAATATAACCGATATATAACAAGGAAATACACATAGATAATGCAGAGAACACAAAAATATAGTGAAAACCAACTTCTATTAATGAACAAGAGAGAAACACATTGTAGAACACACACTGGCATAATTACGCCGAAAGGCGTACACCTATTGACAATGGGCACAATTAATCACCTTTTAATCTAAAATTCTAATCTTATGGCTAACAATTGAAGATGATGGCATATTCTTAGTCGTACTCTCTAATCAATGGATGAAATTTAAGGCTCATAACTTCCTTGCATTTCTGAATACTTCCTTTACCTTGTTTACTTTTTCACATTTACTTAATATGATTAAGAAATTATTTCTCTAACCATTGATTGACAGGTTAACTGATTAAGAAAAATTAATATGTATAAAACTTTGCATTGCCACGTTCCTTGAGATTAAGCGTTTGTAGTTGGACGCAGTGGTAGCTACAGCAGTGGTAGCTGAACGCAGTGAAAGTTGGGCATCGTTTCAACTAGCACGGTGGCGTTTCAGTGGCCGATACCTTTCGTCGTTCTCCAGCTGCGAGTCGGCTGTGCTAGTAGGGTAGCCTATCTATGAAAAGAAAGAGATATTGGCTATAGTTCATTCACAACAAGCTTTACATCACACTCCATTGCCTGCTTAAAGGGACTCCTTCACCTCAATTATATATGAGAGAGTGAGAGGAGAAAAATTATCATGATGCATGTGGGATAAATTGGACTAAGTTTATAAAATTCCATAGGCATGTAAAACACTAGGACTTTCTGGGAGGTCACCCATCCCAGTACTACTCTAGCCTGAGCATACTTAACTACGAAGTTCTAATGGGATCCAGTGCATTAACACTATGTTGTAAGCATGTACATAAGACCACTAGGAAATCATTACATGATGTCTGTAATTAACAAATGAAGATGAAATTACATTCCATTCCCCATCAAAAGGGTGAATATCACAGTTTATCAAAACCATAGGCTCAAAATGGTGATTCGGTGGAAAAGGTAGATGGCCACCAAGATCCATCTGGATCACCCCCACACACCTGCTGCCCTTGAATAGCCCCAACTTCCTTAATATTGATCAAGATTTCTATTATGAACCCAATCTAGAAATGGCATAGCCACTTTGATTCTGATGGTTATAGTCCTACTACAACGGTGTCCATAAATGAGAGATAATTATGTAGCAATAATTTTCCATGGGGTTATGAGGCCCCAAATTAAAATGGGTATAACTTACATGATAAATCTTATATTTTACATATGAACGAAAATAGAAAATGCCACGAGCACTTATCAATTGGAACTAGTTTGGCTACAATTTGGGCACTCTGTCAAAATATATTTTCTTTGCAATCCTTGAGGCTATCATAGAAAAACCCTAGAAGAATTGAGTTTAAATCGATGATATCTTCATTTCTTGGACTATGATTTGAATTTTTTTTTTT
>ML780170.1:378580-409974 GCA_009831015.1 Picea engelmannii | reverse complement strand
CAAATCACAATGCATAAATAAATAAAATGAGAAGGAACAAAAAGCAGTTGCTAAGCAACCTCGTCCTTCACTCCAAGAAGACCTCGCAATTGTGCAAGTTTGTGCTCGTTGAAGATTTTGTTGAAGATGTAGATGTTTGCACGGATCTGATGAAGTATATGCACCATTGATATGTCCACACATATCCACTTTATCTTCTTGTAATGAATAATATCCAAATAAAGTTTGTATGAAATTTTGAAAACCGTGCGGTCGTTTCTGGAAAAACGTTGAAATTTTGTTGATTTTGAAATGATCATAACTTCGCTTCCTGGACTCCATTTTGGATGATTTGTTTTTTGAAATTGGATATTTTCCCAAGAGGAATTCAAATATCCATTTTTTTTCCAGCAAATTTGTCTCAAAAAATATCAGAATGGAGTCTGATGTGCGCGACTCTCTTTTTGTCTCCTGAGATGCATGCATTGCACATGGAAAAGTGTCTGCATGTGACTCCTGAGATGCATGCCATATATCTTCCACTTGAATTTCAGAAAACAAATCTGAAATGGAGTAGACATCATCTTCAATTATTGGAATACAAATTTCTGCAAATACTTTTGTAGAAGACTCTTCATAATAAGAGGCTTGATCTTCTGATGGCTTCTCTTCTGGCTCTATCTTTCCAATCCTCTGCATGCAATCTTCACAATCTTATTTATTCCCAAATAGAACCTCCAATCTGGTCCATAATTCATTTGGAGTGAATTCTTGTGTGACATAACATACTGGGTAGAGAATTTCTGGAGAAATAGACAAGCAAATAAATCCTATGGCCATATCTTGTCTATTGAGAAAGTCATTTTTCTCATCGGGGAAATTAGGCTCTACTTACATTGCCATAGCTATTTGGTACAATCCTTTGCATATAATCTGAAGCAGAATTTTTGGCTTCCATTCCAAATAGTTATGAGGCATGAGAAGTATTGTTGGTGAGTAAAACATAGATTCCATCTTTAAATGTTCTTGAATCTTCAGTACCTGCAAAAAATAATTTGGTGTAGMTTTTGCTTAGCATTTTGTCRGCTCTGATACCATGTAAATGTGTTGAACCTGCACAAAATAGATCTAGCTAAACAATAATACACACATTTGCAGAGAGAATTGGAGAAAGAAGAAGAAGGAGAGAAAGAATGGAAGAATTCTCATTAACTGTATTCCACACTCAAAGAGTGAATAATTTACAATAGATATAGGATACATGAGTAACTAATGAGCCATAGTGGTGGTCTAGATTGATCTGGACACACACCAACAGTTACAAGAGTAAACTGCCACCTAGTATAGTCTCTCAGGCAGTTACGTGAGTGAATTGCCACCTAGCTAAGTTAACTAGTCAACTAGTCTTCAGTTAACTGACTGAACAAAGAGTAGTGAGTTGGTGACAATCCCAATGTTGCATGGTGACAAAACCAATGCAACATCTAAACTCAACTCAACTAGTCAAACTGAAGTGTCAACTGAAAGAGAATATTCTCCAGGTGGAATATTCTTCCCTAAAATATAGGAGACTGGATAATGACTAATTATGACTAATAAACAAGGAATAACCTTAGGAAAAATAAATCCTAGGTGTGTGTGAAGTAACTCCAACAGGAAAGGGGTGTGAAGCTTAAAGGGAATATTTTAATAATATTTCCAAAAGTATATTTATGGGATATGCATTTATCCTAAGTTCCTAAGGAATGGGAAAGGATCACCAAGTGGAGCTAAGTTAGCTCTTAAGGTGACAAGTGACCAGTTATAATCATGTAAATATATTGTTGGGACTTAGTGTATTTCGGGGATTTTTCGCTCATTCCTTCATGATGCAGACCAACTTTCCTCTGGAAGGCATTTGTATCTAGATGTAACTTGTTTCCATCACATAACCCTGTACTTGGGAAGGCATGTGTGCTATTGAAGAGGCTAGTTTTCAAACCCATGTTTTTCAAAGAAGCGGGTTGTCAGGCCCATGTTTGTCGAAGAAGCATGTTGTTAGGCCCGTAAGCATTCTCTCTAGGTGAGGAATTGTTTTCCCAAGGCGCTCACTTGTGGCTACAAGGCCCTGAGACTTCATGTCTGACGTGTTGCTGAAGTCTTGGAAGGGAAGTGGGGTAGTTAAAGGACTATTGAGCAGAGAAGGGGCACACTTCCTAGGGTGGGACATGCATGTGGGGAATGAGGGAATATAGTCTGTTTGCTGGGGTTGGCACCTTTTTCTGAGTGTTTTTACTATGGATAGACCATATCTTGCCTTAGGAGTCCTTTTCCCAGGTGGATTTTTATCCCAGCTCGGGGGTGACTTGTTGAGATTTTTTGAGCGACATAGTATATGGATGGGAGGAATGTCTGAGGTCTGTGCGTAGTTGGTGAATTACAACAAAATATAAGCATCTTCTTATGTGTATTATTCTCTGAGTAATGTGCATATACATGGTAAATATATTATGTGATACAATTTTATATATGTATTTGTGTGTGGATTATATATGTTGTAGAACTGCATGTTTGTTGCATATGCAGGGCACGGACTATGACAAGTTTATATACTGTTCAACTTGTGATTTCTTATGCTATTGTTTTTTATGGAATTGATACATAATTATTCTAGCTATGCATATATTGTTAGTTCTGCATAACTGTCGCAGGTGTAGAGCATGGTAGTTTAAGTGTTTCATGTTAGATAATTCCACGGTAATGATTATGGAATTATGAGGAAATGCTTGAATCATCACGTGTGCAAAGTGGTATTAGTTGGTGTGTGAAAATATGACAGAATCTACGCGCGACATAGGAATGGTTATGCACGTAGTTGTATTATGATTTCTTTCCGTTGTTATAGTCACTATCTTGTTAAGTAACTTCAACAGTAATCGTATGGGTTCTAGTGCAAAGTTAGAAATGTCATGCATGCTGAGGGATAGTCAACGCGGTTGACACAATGATGGTTGAGCATGCAAATTTTCTAAGACATAATTGTTGCATGCGATAGAGAGCATTTGCGCGCACTAGGAAAATGTAGTGACGCATAGCACAAGTCCAGTCGTGCGCACTGTTATTTTCAATGAGTTGCTTCCGTAGAAGAAAGAATTGATATCAAATATTTATATAGAAAAGTTGTGGTGGTGGAGACTTTACAATGTGGTAACGAGACTTATCTAGGAGGATGGATACATCACAACGTGGTATCATAGCTCAAATTTTTATGTGACATGGTTGTTGAGAAGATATGGGGACGTTACAAAGTGGTATCAGAGATCTTGGTTCAACAATAGACTAGTATGGGATAGAGATCCACATGAAGTTGGTGAGGCAGGCATTTTTTATGATGGTCGTGGGGTCACAAGCTGAACATATGGAAAAATCAACTGAGTGAAGAAAGGACTCACGTGCGCTAAGTATTGGTGCACTGTGTGTGCATACTAAATTTTGGCACTGCATGGTGCAGGACTTATGGTGCACGGAAAATATCGGTGTGTGGAGTGTATGCACTAAATAGTGGAACTAAGGGGTATAGAACTGGTGGAACACACATAATATCAGAGTGCAGTACGTGCATGATGAATATGGATGCCATGCATAATTGATGGGTGTGTGCATAATAATAGTGCGTAGGGCGTGCACATTGAATACTAGTGATGCGCAGTGAGTGCGCCTTGAATGTGAACACCGCACATAGCATAATTAATGGTGTGCAATACGTGTGCGTGGAATTTTGTTGATGCATGGAGAGGAATTGGAGATGCACATTGAGTATTGGATGTAAGAGGGTGCGCGGTGAATGTTGGTGAGGCGCAGAGCAAAGCTATAATTTGTGTGGAATATTGATGTGTGATACAAAAGTTGTGGGCACTATATAATGATGCACGGAATACAAAAGTTGAGCGTGCTAAATATTAGTGCCGATATAAAAGCCGTGCAAATTGAATACTGGTGTGTTGTATGTGCGCTTGGTATTGCATGTATAGAGCATGCATGCGTGATGAATATGGATATATAACACAAAATTGGTGTACTCGCGAGCTTTGAAAGAAATAAAAGAAGAGAAAAGAGGAGGAAAAGTCTTGGACAGAGGAGTCCAAATATTCACACAAAATTTTGAATTAGGTTGTTAAATTCATCAGGAATTAGAAGAAAGGATTCTGATACACTTATGGAACATAATGTGCATAGTGTTTATGGTTTTCATAAATTATTTAGTCTAACAAATCTTGTTTCCTACACATTTTGCAGAGTTAACAACAATAGCTCAGTAGATGATCAACACATAGATTGGCACGGAAGATGCACAAAGAACCTACAACCATGAAGATGAGGTCAAAAGGATGTATGACAATATAGGTGATGAGGGTACATATTCAAATGGACATGGAGAAGCCAAGGAAGAAGGCATGAATTTGGTGAAGACCATAAAATTTTTGCAAAAGGACGTCCAAAGTTATAAAGCTGATAATGATAGGCTTATGAAATCCAAGGAGGAACAATATGGATTCAACATCAAGTTGCTACAAAGCTTGGAAACAATTGAGAAAAATATGGATAAGGAGACTGGGTCAAGAAAATCGAGGAGACACATGTATCATGATGAGAGAAGAAAAACAAGAAGTGTCAATAGTCATCACCATTACTCTCCAAGACATTCAGTTGGGAGAGCACATAGTAGTTCAAGCCCATCTCCTGTTAGGAAGCATAAGAGGAGGTCTAGGGTGGATGGGCTACAAGGAGAAATGAATAAGATTAAGCCTCCTACTTTTGATTATGAGCACAAGAAGGATGAGGATGTAGAGACTTGGTTGTTGGGCATGAGAAAGTACTTTCAGTTACATAATTACTCTTCACAGACAGAAGGGAGAATTTCCATCTACCAGCTCAAGGGAAAAGCATTAATGTGGTGGGACCAATTTGTACAAGTACAACACATTGATGAGAGAAAGGTTAATTGGAGGGAATTGAGGAGGTATTTTCAAAAGAAATACTTAACCAAACGTTACTATGATAGGAAAATGAAGGAGTTCTTTGAACTCAAGATTGGAAGTATGACCATGGATGAGTATGAGAGGATATTTTTAGAGCTACTCAAGTATGTTTATTTCATCAAGGGTGAATAGGTTAATATTCATAGGTACTTGAGTGGACTTCCATCATTTATCAGTGATAAGATACAATATGATGATCCCAAGACATTGGAGGAAACTATAAGGAGATACAAGTGTCTCTATGATCAACATAGAGGAAGACCTACTTACCAAAAGAGTTGGGAAGACAAGAAGAAAGGAAATATTGAGTAGAGGAATAAGGGGACCAAGCCACCATTCTTCAAAAATAATTTTCAGAGAGCAACCCTAGTATCCAAGAATTCTTATAGGATGACTACACCAGAACTGAAGGAATTGCAAATGCAACTTGAAGAATTTCTAAAGAAGGGGTATATGCGCCCAAGTGTGTCACCTTGGGGTGTCCCAGTAATATTTGTGAAGAAAAAGGATGAAATGTTGAGACTTTGCATTGAATTTAGGAAGATGAATAAGGTAATAGTGAATAACAAGTATCCTTTGCCAAGGATCAATGACCTCTTTGATCAGTTGAAGGATGCAAAAAAATTCTCTAAGAATGACCTCAGATCAAGCTATCATCAGGTAAGAATTAAAGAGGAAGACATTGACAATACAACATTCAAAATGAGGTATGACCATTATTATTTTACAATAGTGCCATTTGGGTTGTTAGATGCACCAGTTGTCTTCATGTGCTTAATGAATGATATTTTCAAAGAATACTTAGATAAGTTTGTCATTGTATTTTTGGATGACATACTTATTTACTCAAAGTTTGAAGAAGAACATGAGCAACACTTGAGGATGGTGTTGCAAGTATTGAGAGAACATCAGTTGTATGCAAAGTTGATCAAGTGCTCATTCTACCAGATGAAGATTCATTATTTGGGTCATATCATTTCAAAGGAGGGAATAATAGTGAACCCAGAGAAGATAAAAGCCATTGAAGGATGGCCAAAACCAAGTAATGTCGTAGAGGTGAGATCTTTCATGGGACTTGCAAGGTACTATAGAAGGATTATTGAAGGATTCTCAAAGATTGCACATCCAATCACATCCTTGCAAAATAAAGGTGTGAGATTTGAGTGGACTTCTGATTGTAAAAGGATTTTCCAACACTTGAAGCGTTTGTTGACAAGTGTGCCAATTTTGAGAATTGTTGATCCTAATGAAGACTTCGTTGTGTGCATTGATGCATGCAAGGAAGGGCTCGATGGAGTCCTTAGTCATAATGGACATGTGGTGTGCTATGAATAAAGGAAATTAAAAGAGAATGAAAGGAACTATGCTACTCATGATTTAGACTTGGAATCCATAGTGCAAGGCTTGAAGATGTGAAGGCACTACCTCATAGGAATAATATTTGAGTTGAGGACAGACCACATTGTTCTGAAATATTTGTTTGGACAACCAACTCTAAATGCTAGGAAAAGAAGGTGGTTAGAATTCCTCAGTTAGTATGACTTTGATATAAAACATATAAGGAGTAAAGAGAACAAGGTGGTTGATGCACTCAACAAGAGAGTGCATAAGATGCATGCTAAAAACATTAGCATGTACAAATCATATTTGAAAGACAGAATGTTAGAGGTTGCAAAATTAGATCAACACTATGTGGAAATAAAGGCAAAGCTACAACAATGTATTTTGCAACAAAAAATTTGAATATTTTGAGTCAAAAAAGGATAAAATCCTCATGTACAAGGGCATAGTTTATGTATTGTTGAATAAAATGTATGAATTACCTTACTCAATCATTTTCAGATCTTTTCTGGCTAGGGAAATATAGTTGGGAATGTCACCCGGGAGTTTATAGCCTCAAAATATCTTCTCAATCCACAAGTATTTATTACAAGGACTGAGGCTAATTTATAGTTTAAATAGGTTGCAAAAATAAAATAAAAAAAACTTATGAAATGTACACAGATTTGTGACTAAGTAAACATGGAGATCAAAAAGAGAAAAGTAACCAAGTTACAAATACACGTATATGAGACAGAATATCAATATGATTTTATTTCACTCTGAGATATAAAAAATGTTCTTCTCTTTACAAAACCCTTTGAGGGCATGGACCAAAG
Organism: Picea engelmannii; assembly: GCA_009831015.1. NCBI lineage: Eukaryota > Viridiplantae > Streptophyta > Pinopsida > Pinales > Pinaceae > Picea > Picea engelmannii. The sequence goes on along the minus strand of ML780170.1, from coordinate 402,818 downwards.
TATGATTTAGAGATCCCCAATGAACACCATACAAAAGGAATCTGAAAGTAAAGTGAAAATGAAATTAATAATCTGGATCAGCTTGCCACAAACTGCTGCTAATTTTACTCTGCAAGATATCCTTTATCAGCCATGAAACTTAATTCACAAATAGACAAAAATACAAAGACTATCAAGGATGGATCAACACCTCTAAAAGAAGCATTTGAAAAGTGTGGTTCAGTCTTGAACCTTGTTGTCTACAATAAGACCTTGTTGTCAAGAAGTGAATTAGGCTTTGAATAACCTCAGAAATGAATGAAAACTGAAATTATCTCATGTAACTAAAGAGAAAACCTTAGTCTTGATTTCTCCCTTTATTATCCTTTTTCTCTTCTTCTCATTTAGCTTTTATTCTTTCCAAATAAGTTGAGGTAGTTCAACTACTTTCTTTAGTTAAGTTTATTTAACTTAACTAATTAGTTTAGAAGAAATAAATAATAATAATATAGTTAAGGGTCTTAATTAATAATAACTAGGTAGGTGGGACCCCTTGTGACTCCCGTCGTTTCTTCCTTTTAAATCATTTTAACCATATGCCACCCTTGTAACTTGCTTGAATATCTTTCAAACTGGATATTTAAATATCAGAAATAATTTATATCATATCCAAACAAGAATATATATATATATATATATATATATATATATATATATATATATATATATATATATATATATATATATATATATATATATATATATATATATATCCACATTATCCACATCATCCACAAAATATCAAAAGTTACAGAGCTTGTTGTCCAAAAATGTTGAAAACCATTCAACATTGTCCTCATCAACTAAAATCATTAAAAACATAATTTAAAAACCATATTTGCCACTTTGTGGGACAATTTTCCTTGTTTCACTATTATTTCCCTTAGACTTCTCGAAAGTAGCCCGTGGTTGGACCCTTGGGGCTGTATCTCTCTGATCACATGGGAGCATTCATTCTTCAAATGCAGGAGGGAAGACACAGATTTCTAGGAATCATTGGAGGGAGAAGAAGGGGAGGCAACTTCTTTTCCCTTATCTGGAAAAGGTTGGGGAATATCAGTTTTCAATCTCTTACTGACGTGTGAAGACTGAATTGGTGAAACAACATGGGAAATATGGACATTAGGATTAATAGGTGGTGGTAAAGGCAATGACATAGTAGGCCAACCACGATGGTGAGAGACATTATGGTTGACGATATCTTTCCAACCATCATTTGCGGGGACTTTAGGATGCAAAGACACATGTGGAGGAATGAGAATGCCTGAGATATTCTGAGGAGGCTGGAAAGGGTCTTTCTGGTCGAGGGTGCATTATTCCATGGCCAACCCAGTTAAAGAACCAATATTGGAACAACCGGTTCAACTCTTGAGGGTTAGCGTCAAAATCAATAGAAAATCTAGGCCTCCTATGGCCTCGATTCTAATTTCCCCTACCTCTATTATTTTGGCCATTACTGCCTCTACTAAAAAAGCTCATCCTATAGTAGCAATTCATCAGTAATGAAGATCTTAATAAGCCATACATGACACTCTGCTTACATGAATCAAAAATTGGCTAAAAAATTGACACGCGATACATGCAAATCCATCCATAACAAACCATTCATTAATTTCCACGTGAACATGGGGTGATAGGGTTCATGGGAAATATGGAGGGAGTGTAATTAGCGAAAAATGGTAGAATGATAGGGAATGCATATGCAAATACTGTTCAACAATTAAGAAAACAGTTTAACTGTGTATAAAAATATCAAAATATCAGTCACCAACCCTTGCTATGTTATCCCTTTTGTCGCTTCTACACAGATTTTTCCTTTTAAATTTATATCACAGAACATGGATGCAATAAGTGAAATCTGGATTCTGAGGGGAATGTAATTAGTGAAAAATGGTAGAATGACAGGGAATCAATATGGATACTGTTCAAGTGAAACAAATCAAAACATGCTACCTTAAACACCAACATAACATATCTCTGTCCATAATTTCAAAGTTTAACAAGTGTTTCTTCTCCAAAACAATAATTCAAACTGGTATCTTCTTTGACAAATTTGCTTGCTGGCTTCTGAATTATTTACACAATAATGTTAATGCCCATAATTATTTATTCATAGTAACCATTGTACCCACATTATCATTATATGATAGTCATAATGAACAACATCGTAATCGCTATAAGAAACAACAATAGCCCTTGAGCCAAGACCATAACATTAACTCCAATAATAATCCTTTAAAACCAACATGGACACGTACATTGTTTACAAACAACTCATATCCATCATTTACTTAACCACTGTTCAATGCAATTATTTTGGACGTTATCACTCTTATTCGAGCCTCAAACATATCGAACATAGGTGCCCCTTTTATATAATCAACATAATGATTGAACCAAAAATAAAATTCAATATTTTGAACACAAGCTTCAAATGAATGGGTGGGTACAGATTTCTTCGAGAATTACCAAGCAAGGTACCAAACAAAATCGCGCCCAAGTAACCGAGCAAACACAATGCTCCCATCAAATTCAAATTGTAGTAAATACACTTTCAATGTAATGTTCAAGATTTAAGATAGTAAGTGGTAGAGACAACATGCAGTTCAACCAGAGATTTTGGCAGTTGAATGGCACATATAACTCATTCCATAGGTGCCCTATCATAATCGATCTCATAAAAAATAATATGCAACATTGCTATCTACTGTATGGGCTTCAAACAACAGACTGCATCTTCCAAAACAAACAGGTGAGGCCAACCCTTTTTCCAATACTGCACAATGAGCGACCAAATAAAAACCTGTGCCCAACCAAAAAGCACAAATAGTGCTCTCATCAAAATATAGGTAGAAATGTTCTCATACTATATAACATTTACCAGGAAACAATGACAATGAGGTTATATCAAGAAAGCCAACAACTGAGGGTTTTTCCAAGACAAGGCATGAAATGCTCTAACCTTCCATCATAGTTCACATAAAAATCCATAGGGTCAAAACATGGCACGGGTACACTTAGTCACAAAGACTAGTAATGTTAATATATAGGTGGGGTATTCGTAAAGACCAGATTTTAGGCAGACTGTGATAACCAACTTCAACAAAGAGGCTAAACTAAAAAAAAAACATGGAAAAGCATGCTCCACTGCAATATTTACTCAATAATTCCAGTGAACAATTACACACAACAAGGACCACATGACCAACTTTTAAAATACAATAGCCCCAGAACAACCACCACAGGAAACCAAAGATGCGAGCATAAACACAGTTCAAAAACGTCATAACAGCTTGAGAATCACACAAACCACGAGGAACCAGAGCCAACATTTGGTTTAAGGGCAGAGCAATTCTCATGGATGGAAAAATAAGAAAACCTCATACCTGTAAAAATTTGCGCAAGTAGAAAACCCAAGACTGTATACTTCCTCCACGATCGGGCAAGGCGGAGCAACAACAACTACCAGAGCCAAAAATGCAAGAATGAATAAGGTGACAGGCTCGAGGGGAATTTTAGTGACGTGCATTTACTGCACGTCGCTTCTCCCTTCAGATCCTCATTCAATTTTTAGTACGAGCCAATCCCACTAGCCAACTCACCATAGCACTACATCCAAACCATTAATCAACCAAAAATCCAAAATTTCCATACCACTTTTGCAAAGTGCACGATATTCCAAAGTGCACCACCCCTTGCCAATATCAAATTCCTTCGAATGACAATGTGCTAGGAACACAATCCACTATGCAACTAAAAAAATGTGCATAACCATAGTAGAAAGAGTCAAGATCACCCAACTTTTGCCATGAACAATACATAACATTAAAACTGGAGTATAATTCTTTCATTCAAAAGGGAAACATTATCATTTTTTATGAGAGATCATCCAAACCATTTAGCTCCATGTTTTAATCACCCAACCACCACATATTACCATCAACATTTTAAACCAATGAACTGTAGAAAACTGTGTTGCTACGATCACATAGGCAAACAAAATATAAGTGTTTATTATCTATCATAGTGCCATAAGTATACAAGGGGGTCCCACCTACTAGTATACTATTAATATAGATAAATAATAAATCTTGGCAATCATTTGCGATCATATTATTCATCGTTGTGCTTTCAAGCATCAACAAACTGGCGACTCCACAGGGAAATTTGTTTCCAACAAATTAAGAACTCAAAATGTTTGGTTTTGAAGACCAGGTGAACCGTAGATCAAAGAGTTATTTACCAAAATGATTATGCAACAAGGGAAGTGAGGTGGTTTAATGGAAAAAATGATCTGGGACTTTGGGAATAGCTCATGAAAAGTGTTACGTATGAGGGGTTTGTTCCTGTATGCATAAGATTCGATATTTCAGAGTGAAAGTGTTTATTGTTTTAAGGAGAAAAATTGCTGGCATGCTCTTCTTGAATCTCAGGGTGGAGGGAAGAAAGGGAAAGCATAAAGTAGGGATGAAAATCCAATTATCTATCTAACAACAATACTAGAAGCAGAAAGAAATTTCAGTGATGTCTACAAGAGGGACATCATGAAAACTATGTAACTTGATTGTTATTGATCAACAATACTTACATAATAGCATAGTTGTGGCGAAACTAATCCAAAGTTTATTTCTGATAAACAAAAAGGAAAAAAATAAAAGAAAAACAACAAGGCAAAGTCAAAACAGTGAAACATAAAACTATAATACATCAGTGACTTTCATGCAATGTTCAACCTTCAAACTGGTTCCACATAGTGTTTCAAGTGGGAACCATTGGTACTATAGGAAAATAATCGCTATTCCAAGTCTTTTAGAAGATAAGAATTTGGGCCCAGGACAAAAGCGATTTTAAAAGGACCCAACCATAGTTTTTGAAATTTCGAATGTCTTCCTCTGTCAGCATGGGATGAATCCCAAAGAAAGACTTTCTCATTTACTTTAAACCTGGCAGCTTTTGCGCTTTTGTTGAAATATTTGTTCACGGTTTGCTATCGTCTCTTTATGTTTTCCAAGGAAAACATTCTTTGTTCCTTTAAAGTTAACAATGCATTTATCCTTTTAGGGACATTAGAAGAATTTAATTCTTTGATCTGTAGCATCAGTCGTAGAGAATAAAGTTCTAGTTTAGTAGGCAAGATAGCTTCTTGACCATAAACAAGCTGAAAGGGAGTGCAACCTGTGCTTACCTTGGTAGTAGTGCGATCTGCCCAAAGGGCGTAAGTGAGGAGGGTGCGCCATTTATGAGGCTTATCTTCAATGAGCCTCTTTATGATCCTAACCATATTTTTATTAGTAGACTCAGCTTGCCCATTTCCTTGAGGGTAATAGGATGACGACTTGAAATGTTTGATTCCCAACTTAGCTAAAAATCGAGTCAACTTAGTGGAAATGAAAGCGAGACCATTGTCTGTAATAATTTCTAAAGGAATGCCAAATTTGGAGAAAATATTAGTTTCAAGGAAAGAAGTAACCTGTTCATCCTGTGAGTGTTTAAGTGGGACAACTTCAGTCCATTTAGTGAAATAATTTGTGGTTGTCAAGATAAACACCTGCCCTGCTGAAGATGGAGGATTAATAGGACCGATAAAGTCCATACCCCACTTCAAAAAAGGAAAATCAGGGAGGACATGTTGCAAAGGCATGGAAAAAAGACGTTCTTTCCCATCGAATTTTTGGCACTTGTCACAAGATCTTGAAAAGTTATGAGAATATCGAAAAATTAAGGGCCAATAATAACCTTTTCTGATGATTTTAAAAGAAGTTGTTTTAGCAAAAAAGTGACCACCTACGTGAATAACAAAATCTGAAGATCCATGAGTTTCCTGTAACAATTTATGTGCTTCCTCATTATTTACACATCAAAGTAATATTCCATCAGCAGATCTCCTGAACAAAAAGTCTCCTAAAATAATATATCTGGAAGATTCAAGACAGAGCATTCTCCTTTGATGAGTATCTAAATCATCTGGGCATTTATGATATTGCAAGTAATATACCAGATTTTAATACCAGGGATGTTCAACTATAGGAAGGGTTTGACTATCAATGTAAAATAATGTTGAAAGAGGATTATCTTGTTCGTCAGTTTCTTCACTTGCTTCAACATGTTGAGCCAAGTGAAGGGCTAAGCCTCGTCCCTTAATTATTTTCGAAGTCATGATGGTTAAATCATGCTCCTGGATCTTGGCAAGCCAGTGTGCAATCTTCCCTGAAAGATAAGTCTGCAAAAGTAAAAACTTGAAAGCATGCGAAGGGAATTTTACCTGTGTGTGCTTGCCTAGAATAAAGTGATGAAATTTCTCCACAACTTTAACTAGATCAAAAGCATGTTTTTTGATATAAGAATACTTGAATTCATCATCTGATAAGATTTAGCTCATGTAAGCTACTGGTTTTTCGTTATTCTGGTCATCACATTGTAGGAGAATAGCATAAACCGCTTCCTCAGTGGCATTAGTGTATACGATAAAATATTTCTCAAAATCCGGTTTCGCCAAAACCGGTGTGGAACTGATTGCTTTCTTAATCCTTATGAAAAGGAACAAATCTATGGACAAAGTTGATAATGCCCATAAAGGCTTGAACCTCCTTTTTGGAAGTGAGGGAAGGAAGGTTCAGAATAGCAATGATCCTTTTAGGATCTATGCTTATTCCCAGATCAGAAACAATATGTCCAAGGATATTTCCCTTGGTAACGCCAAAGATAGATTTAGAAGGATTTAAAGAAATATCGAACTTTCTACATCACATGAGAAATTTTCTAAGATGACCAAAATGATCCAACTGTTTTTTTGAATAAACAATCAAGTCATCAAGATAAACCTGGATAATATTACCGATCAGATCATCAAAATCTATCTTCATATCTCTTTGGAAAGTGGCACCTGTATTAGATAAGCCAAAAGGCATGCGTTCATAAAAAAATGTGCCCCAACGTGTAGTGAAAGTGGTTTTGTACCTATCAGTCCTTTTTACCTTGATCTGATTATAACCAGAGAAACCATCAAGTAAGGACATCATTTGTGACCCTGCAACTTGTTGCAAAATCATTTACATGTTAGGGAGAGGAAAATGGTCTTTTACGCTCGCTCTATTCAATGCACGGAAATCAACGCACAATCAGATCTGACCAGTTGTTTTTTGAACAGGGACCAAATTGGAAACCCACTCTGAATACTTAACTGGGAAAATTATACCAACTTTCAAAAGTTTTTCCAACTTCTTCCTAATAGTAGCTTCATGTGTGGGGTTAATGGGTCTTATTTTTTTCCTAACTGGTTTTATTCCTTCCCTGATAGGAATGGCATGTTGTATGAGAGCAGGATCAAAACCAAGAAGATCCTCATATGACCAAGCAAAAATATCTTGAAATTCACGAAGTAAATTAGTGAATTTCATATTTTCTTCATCAGTACATTGGGCACCTATCTTAACATTCTTGGGGGAATCAAGTGTTCCAATGTTTAAGGAAATGGTTTCACCCACTTTCCTTTTTGAATCCTCTTCTTTATGCGTTTCGCCTACATCACTCGATGAAAATGAACTTTCGAGAGGAGCCAATCCTTTCAAAATTTTGTTGTTTTCCATGGATATAATCTCCTTGGGCTTAAATGGTTCATTTTGTATGAAAGCACATATGCCTTCATCACTAGGGAATACCTACCATCACTCTACATTGTCAGGAATGTGAGGATGATATAAAGATTGAAAAGTACAATCAGGTATTTGAGGCAGAAGTTGTCGAGCAGGAGGTGCTGCAAATACAACTAACCTGTTATCCATTGAATTAAGTTCCCTTTTAACATGAGTGATGTTAAATGACAATAAGTTTGAGATAAGCATCCAAACAACTTGGGTGTAGCGTTTCATCAACTTATTTCTAGGAGAGTATATTTTACGTACAAAGTTCACAACAAGTTCAGAGTCCCCCAAAATTGTAAGGTATCCATAACCTAAATTATAAGCATTTTCAATGCCTAGCAATAATGCTTCAAACTCAGTAATATTATTCGTGCAAACAAATTCTATCCTATAGGAAAAGTTATGAATTTTACCTACAGGTGAGTATAAGATAATGCCAGCTTCATTACCTTTGTTGCAGCATGAGCTGTCGAAGTGCATGTGCCACATACAATCCTCCAGGTCAATTTGTTCCAGGGCAGTGTCACTGTCATCCGCAAAGATGGAGTACACTCCTAAGTCTTCCTTGACATAGTTTACGTTAGGTTGTGGAATGCTCACTATATATGGTGAGATTCTTCCTTCCCTTAGAACTATGATATTCTTTCCATTCCAAGGAACGGATAAGTGTGTTCCTTCAAGAGAAATATATCCACCTGTCAAGGCTTTCCAGTCTCTTCCTAAGATGATAGAATAGTTACTTACTGGCATGTCAATTACTTGGATGTTGAGGGTTGTCCTTATTTTAGGATGTGTGCACATAACCAAAGTCACGTCTTTGATTTCACCTATATTTGACTTTTGTAGACTTTTATATGAGAGCATGCTTCTAAAATTTTCATTAGTACATGATAAGCCTAGCTCTTCCATAATCATTTTCGACATTATGCTTGGGCGCAAACCACCATCAATTAGGAAACAATGGGCTATTTTATCCATAATGTTTACAGAAATTAAAAATGGAGGGTTTTTTACAGGGTGTCTAAAGTTATTTACACCCACTTTATTTACAATAGAATCCTCTTCTTTAGCCTCTTCAGAAAGATTGGTTATGGTGGAAGCTTTTCCTTCCACAAAATTTTTGAGATGCTTTTGTTGTTCAGGAACGACAACCATGTCCAGAAGAGTAGCATCGACCTTGATATTAGCCAACTGGTTGAGAATTCTATATTTGGAAGAGGGAAGAGGGGAGGGAACTCCTTGACTGTCAGGAGTTTTGGTAGCTTGTACAATGATAGCTTGTGAAGATGAACTTGGACTAGAAGAATTATGAGGGGGATCATATTTTCCTTTTGAAGCATATGATTTATTCCTAGTGTTTATGATCATGATATCTTCCCGTTCTGCCCAATCTAGAACAACAATGGCAATTTCAGTCTTTTTGCCAAATATTTTATCTCTGGCACTCTTCTTTACCTCACAAGTACTTTCCTCATGATTTTCCTCACAAAAGTTACACCAACTGCGAGACATGATGGCTTTGGGCTGAAATTTGTTTTCGTTGTTATTCCTAAAAGGAGGTGAAGAAGAAGATGATGCCCCAGGAGAAAGTGAAGGGACATTTCCCTTTCACTCATATGCTATCATCCGATTCTTCATATCTTGTAAAAGTTGTGGGAGGGAGACATGTATGTTTGTTTAATCGAGTCCCCCTTGGGGAGACCTATTCTTTCTAGTTTTTCTTCATATTCTAGACAAGTATGCAAGATAGAACCAAGGTTATCAATAGTTTTTTCTTCAAGCCTATGCTGATAAGGGGAAGGTAGAGCAATATAGTAATGCATAAAGGAAGCTTGGTTTTGGGGGTGAATAAGTTCAGGAATTTGATTATATAACTTGGTGAAATGAAGGTTGAAAGACTTAATAGTCTCACCGTCCTTGTACGCAATGTTATTATATTCCCGTAGTTGTTCGGATGGGATCTTAGATTACCCTTAAGTGGAATTAAACTAGTAAAATAACTCTTCCCAAGTGGAAAGAATATTGGGAGGGAGATCGAAAAAATATGCTATTGCTTTCCCTTCGAGAGAGTTGAAAAATAGGCACATGCAAGTATCATTATCATCAGCTCCTATATTGTGACAGACATTAGAGAATGCTACCAAGTGTTTGTTTTTAGTGACTGTATTATTTCCAGAAAACCTAGGTAGATGCTCTTTAAATTTTGGTAAAGGACGAGTAGAAGGCGCTAGGTTCAAGGGAGAGGATACGTGACATGGGGTGGTAGTAGCATCTTCCTCGAATTGGAAAATGTCATACTTCTTGATTATCTTGGCAGGGTTGGTAGTAGATTGGACAGGAACCCGATGGCTATACAAACTACCAATTACTGATGAGGCTCAAGGTTGAGACGATGAGGCACCTCCAGTACCACCAGAGCCACCTATAGATGGCATGTTGTAAATGATGGGTGTGGGTGAGAAAGGTTAACTAGCCGAATCAGACAAATTTCTCATTAGAGTACCTCATTGGGTTGACATAATAACTTTCCTTCTTTCTATTTCAATGATAGGAGTGATTTTAGGAGACAATGCTCTTCTTCTCCTAGAGATGCGAGGATTTGAGGACATGAAAAAGAAGATCAAAACCTTAGGAAAAAGAGAGCGACAACTGATTCCTAGGTTGCCTTTGTCTGGCCTCCTAGCGTTCACGAATACTTATGTCTTGTTCAATTACTTCCCACGAGCGTTCAAGCTCAGCCCGTGTATTAGCGGTTTCTAAGATGGTATTGAATAAAGTTAAGACAATGCTGGTTTGTTCTTTAAGACCGTGCTCAATATTGGGTTGCCTTGTAGCAGGTACTGTCACGAGGAAAAGAAAAAAATCAAAGAATAAAAAACAAAGAAAAAATATTCAATGATAATTATGAATACAATCAACTAGAGAGATATGGAAGATCTCCCTAGTATGGTCGCCAAATAAATATTGAGGAAAAGGTATGAATTACCTTACTCAATCATTTTCAGATCTTTCCTGGCTAGGACAAGATAGTTGGGAATGTCACCCGGGGGTTTATAGCCTCAAAATATCTTCTCAATCCACAAGTATTTATTACAAGGACTGAGGTTGATTTATAGTTTAAATGGGTTGCAAAAATAAAATAAAAAAAACTTCTGGAATGTACACAGATTTGCGATTAAGTAAACATGGATATCAAAAAGCGAAAATTAACCAAGTCACAAATACACATATATGAGACATAATAGCAATCTGATTTTATTTCACTCCGAGATATCAAAAATGTTCTTCTCTTTACAAAACCCCTGTGAGGGCATGGACCAAAGTCTGATTTAGAGATCCCCGATGAACACCATACAAAAGGACTCCGACAGTAAAGTAAAAATAACATTAATAATCTGGATCAACTTGCCACAAACTGCTGCCAATTTGACTCTGCAAGATATCATTTATTAGCCATGAAACTTAATTCACAAATAGACAAGAATACACAGACTATCAAGGATGGATCAACACCTCTAAAACAAGCGTCTAAAAAGTGTGGTTCAGTCTTGAACCTTGTTGTCTATAATAAGACCCTACTGTCAAGAAGAGAATTAGGCTTTGAATAAACTCATAACTGAATGAAAACTAAAACTATCTCATGTAACTAAAGAACAAACCTTAGTCTTGCTTTCTCCCTCTATTCTCCTTTGTCTCTTCTTCTCATTCAACTTTTATTCTTTCCAAATAAGTTGAGGTATTTCAACTACTTTCTTTAGTTAAGTTGATTTAACTTAACTAATCAGTTTAGGAGAAATAAATAATAATGATATAGTTAAGGGTCTTAATCAATAATAACTAGGTAGGTGGGATCCCTTGTGACTCCCGTCATTTCTTCCTTTTAAATCATGAAATACAATACACAAAAAAAATCATTTTAACCATATGCCACCCTTGTAACTCGCTTGAATATCTTTCAAACTGGATATTTACATATTAGAAATAATTTATAGCATATCCAAACAAGAATATATATATCCACATTATCCACATTATCCACAAAATATCAAAACCAAGCTTGTTATCCAAAAATGTTGAAAACCATTAAGCATTGTCCTCATCAACTAAAATCATAAAAAACATAATTTAAAAACCATATTTTCCACTTTGTGAGGCAAGTTTCATTTTTTCACTGATGTTTCCCTTAGACTTCTCGGAAGTAGCCCATGGTTGATTGGACCCTTGGGTTTGTATCTTTTTTATCACATGGGAGCAGTCATCCTTGAAATGCAAGTGGGAAGACACAGATTTCGAGGAATCATTGGAGGGAGAAGAAGGGGAGGCAACTACTTTTCCCTTGTCTTGCATAGGTTGGGGAATATTAGTTTTCAATCTCTTACTGACGTGTGAAGACTGAACTGGCGAAACAACACAGGAAATCTAGACATTAGTATTAACAGGTGGTGGTAAAGGAAATGACACAGTAGGCCAACCATGATGGTGAGAGACAGGTTGGTTGGCGATCTCTTGCGAACCATCATTTGTGGGGACTTTAGGCTGCAAAGACACATGTGGAGGAACGAGAATGCCTGGGATATTCTGAGGAGGCTAGAAAGGGGGTATTTCTGATCGAGGGTGCATTATTCCATGGCCAACCCAATTAAATATTCCAACTTGGAACAACTGGTTCAATTCTTGAGGGTCAACATCAAAATGGATAGAAAATCTAGGCCTCCTATGGCCTCGATTCCAATTTCCCCTACCTCTGTTATTTCAACCATTGCTTCCTGTACTGAAAAAGCTCATCCTGTAGCAGTAGTTTGTTAGTAATGAAGCTCTTAATAAAACATACATGACACTATACTTACATGAATCAAAAGTTGGCTCAAAAATTGACACAAGATACATGCAAATCCATCCATAACAAACCATTCATTAATTGCCATGTGAAGAGGGGGTGATATGGTTCATGGGAAATACGGAGGGAGTGTAATTAACGAAAAATGGTAGAATAATAGGGAATGTATATACAAATATTGTTCAACAATTAAGAAAACAATTTAACTGTGTATAAAAATACAAAAATATCAGTCACCAACCCTTGCTATGATATCCCTTTTGTCACTTCTACACATACTTTTCCTTTTAAATTTATATCACAGAACATGGATGCAATAAGTGAAATCGGGATTGTGAGGGGAATGTAATTAGTGAAAAATGGTAGAATGACATGGAATCAAGATGGATATTGTTCAAGTGAAACAAATCAAAACATGCTACCTTAAACGCCATCAAAACATATCTATGTCCAGAATTTCAAAGTTTAACAAGTGTTCCTTCTCCAAAACAATAATCCAAATTGTATCTTCTTTGAAAAATTTGCTTGGTGGCTTCCGAATTATTTATACAATAATATGTATGCCCATAATTATTTAATCATAGTAACCATTGTACCCACATTATCATTATATGACAGTCATAACGAACAACATCGTAGTCGCTATAAGAAACAACAATAGCCTTTGAGCCACTCCATAACATTAACTCCAATAATAATCCTTTAAAACCAACAGGGACACGTACAATGTTTACAAACAACTCATATCCATCATTTACTTAACCATTGTTCAATGCAATTATTTTGGACGTTATCACTCTTATTCGAGCCTCAAACATTTCGAACACATGTGCCACTTTTATATAATCAACATAATGATTGAACCAAAAATAACATTCAATATTTTGAACACAAGCTTCAAATGAATGGGTGGGTACAGATCTCTTCTAGAATTATGAAGCAAGGTACCAACAAAATCGTTCCCAAGTAACCGAGCAAGCACAATGATCACATCAACTTCAAACTGGAGTAAATACGCTTTCAATGTAATGTTCAGGGTTTAAGATAGTAAGTGGTAGAGACAATAGGTGGTTCGACTAGAGAGTTTGGCAGTTGAATGGCACAAACAACTCATTGCATAGGTTCCCTATCATAATTGATCATAGAAGCAATAATATGCAACATTTCTCTCGACTGTATGGGCTTCAAACAACATAATGCATCTTCCAAAACAAAGAGGTGAGGCCAACCCTTTTTCCAACACTGCATAATGAGCGGCCAAATAAAAACACATGCCCAACCAAAAAGCATGAATAGTGCTCTCATCAAAATATGGGTAGCAATATTCTCATATTGTATAACATTTACTAGGAAAAAATGACGATGAGGTTATAATAAGCAAGCCAACAACTGAGGGTTTTTCCAAGACAAGGCACGAAATTCTCTAACCTTCCATCATAGTTCACATAAAAACCCACAGGGTCGAAACATGGCGTGGGCTCACTTAGTCACATAGACCATTGATGTCAATATATGGGTGGGGTATTCAAAAACCCCAGAGTTTAGGCAACTGTGATAACCAATTTCAACAAAGAGGCTAAACTCGAAAAGAAAACCATGGCAAAGAAGGCTCCACTAAAATATTTAGTCAATCATTCTAGTGAGCAATTACACACAACAAGGACCACACGACCAACTTTTAAAAGCCAACACCCCTAGATCAACCACCACAGGAAACCAAAGATACGAGCATAAACACAGTTCCAAAACATCATAACAGCTTGAGAATCACACAGACCACGAGAAACCAGATCCAACATTTGATTTAAGGGAAGAGCGATTCTCATGGATGGAAAAATAAGAAAACCTCATACCTGTAAAATTTTGCGCGAGGAGAAAACCCAAGACTGTATACTTCCTCCACAACCGGGCAAGGCGGAGCAACAACAACTACCAGAGCCAAAAATGCAAGAATGACTAGGGTGACGGGCTCGAGGGGAGTTTGAGTGTCGTGCATTTACTGCACATCACTTGTCCCTTCAGATCCTCATTCAATTTTTAGTACGAGCCAAGCCCACTAGCCAACTCACCATAGCACTACATCCAAACCATTAATCAACCAAAAATCCAAAATTGCCATATTACTTTTGCAAAGTGCGTGATAGTCCAAAATGAACCACCCCTTGCCAATATCAAATTCCTTCGAATGTCAATGTGCTAGGAACACAATCCACTATGCAACTCAAACAATGTGCATAACCATAGTAGCAAGGGTCAAGATCACCCAACTTTGCCATGAACAATACACAACATGAAAACTAGAGTATAATTATTTCATTCAAAAGTGCAACATGATCATTTTTTATGAGAGATCATCCAAACCATTTAGCTCCATGTTTTAATCACCCAACCACCACACATTACCATAAACATTTTAAACCATGATTTGAAACCAATGAACTATAGAAAGATGTGTTGCTACCATCACATAGGCAAACAAAATATACTATTAATATAGATAAATAAGAAAGCTTGGCAATTATTTGTGAGCATAGTATTCATCGTTGCGCTTTCAAGCGTCAACATGTACCAGATTCTTAGGAGTTGAAAAATCTGATATTAAAAGAAATGCACAATGTGCCTTATGCTGGGCACCTACGTTACCATAAGACAATTGCAACTGTCAAGAAACAATACTATTGGGCATGTATGAAGAAAGAAGTGGTTGATTTTATTTCTAGGTGTTTGGAGTGTCAAAAAGTAAAGGCTGAGCACAAACACCCAGCTGGTTTGCTACAACCATCACCCATTACTGAGTGGAAATGGGAAGTTTTCACAATGGATTTCATTACTAAGTTTCCTAGAAAAACCAAGCAGTATGATTCCATCATGGTAGTGGTGGACAAGCTTACTAAAGCTGCCCACTTTAGTTTAGTAAAACTCACGCACAAGGAAGCTAACATTGATGATATGTATATGTAGGAAATTTCTAGGCTACATGGTGTGCCTAAGAAAATTGTGTCCGACAATGATCCCAAGTTCACATCCAATTTTTGGAAGGGATTATTTAAAGGATTTGGGACAAATTTGAAATTTATCACAACCTACCATCTAGAGTCAGATGGGAAAATAGAAAGGGTAAATCAAGTGATAGAAGATATGCTAAGAATATATGTGATGGAAAAACCGACGTAGTGGGAAAAATATTTACATTTGGTTGAGTTTTCATATAACAATGGGTATCAAGCATCTCTAAAGATGATCTCATTTGAGACACTTTATGGAAGAAGGTGCAACACACGAGTGAGTTGGGACAACCCATCAATTAGAGTAATGGTTGGGCCAGATTTATTGAGGGAGATGGAAGAGAAGGTGGTGAAAATAAAACAGAATTTAAAGGCTGCCTAGGATAGGTAGAAAAGTTATGTAGATAAATGCAGAACTCACAGAGAATTTAAAGTGGGTGACCACGTGTTTTTGAAAGTGAAATCTAGGAAGAGTTAACTTAAGTTGGGAAATTGTTCAAAGATGGTAGCACATTATTGTAGGCCATTTGACATCCTAGAGAGTATTGATCCTATCGCATACATGCTTGCGCTTCTTGCATCCATATGCATTCATAATGTGTTTCATGTCTCTTTACTTAAAAAGTATGTGTCTGATGCTAATCATGTAATTTATTGGAATGTGATTCAGGTGGAGAAAGAAGGCGACTTCCGAGTTGATTCAGTGTGCTTATTGGACTGGAAAGTCAAACTGCTCCGAAATCTAGAAATATGACTAGTAAAGGTCCAGTGGACCTGTTACGGTCTCGAGGATGCATTTGGGAGCATAGAGATGCTATGTGCGCAAAGCACCCATATCTTTTTTGAAGACTTTTGAAATTTTGATTGTACATCATGCACTGAGGACAATGCATAAATAAGGGGGAGGGGAATGTATTACCCCTTTGCTTAACCCCAATCGTAATGTAAATGAAATGGTATATATAGGTTGGTGAGTCATGGTGCAGAATTTTTGGGTACAACTAAGCATGTGCGAACCAAGGAAAGAGTGCGTGCCTGTTTCATAACTTTGTGTGCACTTGAGTAAGTGCACGAGGAGTGTCGTGTGAGTGAACCAAGGGAATACTACACATGGTTTCACAGCTTTGTGCACACCCAGGTAAGTGCACAAGGATCACTTCAAAGTGCGCACCAGATCGTGTTTGTAGCAAGGATATCTTTTTGGGGCCGAAGAGCCTTTGTATATATGTATATTGAGGCCAAAGTGCCTGTGGGGTTATTAGGCCTGGAGAGCCCGAATTGTGACAAGGGCCAATGCGCCTATTTTGGTAAAATGTAATTACAATAAGATATTAATAAAACATGTCACTACCCATAGACCAATCAGACGAAAAGAGACGGGGGGATAAACTCAACTAGAATGAGAAAGGGGTGTGAAGCTTAAAGGGAATATTTTAATAATATTTCCAAAAGTATATTTATGGGATATGTATTTATCCTAAGTTCCTAAGGAATGGGAACGTGTCACCAAGTGGAGCTAAGTTAGTTATTAACGTGACAAGTGTCCAGTTATAATCATGCAAATATATTGTTGGGCCTTAGTGTATTTCAGGGATTTTTTGTCATTCCTTCATGATGTAGACCAAGTTTCCTTTGAAAGGCACCTGCATCTCATTCTTATTTGTTGTCATCACATAACCCTGTACTTAGGAAGGCTCGTGTGCTATTGAAGAGGAGGGTTGTCAGGTCCATGTTTGTTGAAGAAGCGGGTTGTCAGGACTGTGTTTGTCGAAGAAGCAGGTTGCCATTCCTGTAAGAATTCTCTCCATGTGAGAGAAATGCGGAGAATTATTTTTCCAAGGTGCTCAGTGGCGGCTGCAGGGCCCTGATATTTCCTTTCTGGCCTATTGTTGAAGCCTTGGAAGGGAAGTGGGGAAGCCGAAGGACTGTTGAGTAGAGAAGGGACACACTTCTTGGGGTGGGACATGCATGTGGAGAATGAGGGACTGTAGTCTTCTTGCTAGGGTTGGCACCTTTGTTTGAGTGTTTTGACTGTGGATAGACCTTATCTTGGCTTAGGAATCCTTTTCCCAGGTGGATTTTTATCCTAGATCGGGGGTGAATTGTTGCCAAGAGTTTCTGAGCGACAAAGTCTATGGCTGGGAGGAACGTCTGAGGTCTGTGCGTAGTTGGCGGATTACAACAAAAGATAAGTGTCTTCTTATGTGTATTATTCTATGAGTAGTTTGCATATACATGTTAAATATATTATGTGATACAATTGTATATATGCATTTGTGTGTGTATTATATATGCTTTATAACTGCATATGCATGGCATGGACTATGACAAGTTTATATGTGTTTATACACTGTTCAACATGTGATTTCTTATGCTATTGTTGTTTCTGGAATTGATACATAATTATACAGGCTGTGCATATATTGTTATTTCTGCATAATTGTCACAGATGTAGAGCATGATAGTTTAAGTGTTTCTTGTTAGATCATTTTGTGGTAACGATTATGGAATTCTAAGGCAAGACTTGAATCATCGTGCACGCAAAGTGGTATTAGTCCATGCATGTAAATGGGACAGACCCCGCGCGCGACATAAGAATGGTTGTGCATGTAGTTGTATTATGATTTCTTTCCGTTGTTATAGTCACTATCTTGTTAAGTAACTTCAACAACAATCGTATGGGTTCTAGCGCGAAGCTAGAAATGTCATGCATGTTGAGGGACAGTTGACGCGACCGATACAATGACAGTTGAGTGCACAAATTTTCTAAGACATAGTTGTTGCGCACGATACAATAGCAGTTTCACGCACTAGGAAAACCTAGTGCACGTAGCACAAGGCCAGTTGTGCATGCTTTTGGTTTCGACAAGTTTCTTATGTACAAGAATGAATTGATATCAAAGATTTATATAGTGAAGTTGCGGTGGTGGAGACTTTACAATGTGGTAATGAGACTCAACTAGGAGGCTGGATACATCACAATGTGGTATCAGAGCTCAAATTTTGATGTGATATGGTTGTTGAGAAGAGCTGGGGACGTTACATATCCTCCTACCCCTTCAAGGGGGGAAACCTCTCGACAAGCTAAACCCCAATACAATATACTCAAGTACCTCCTCCATAAGGAGAAGTCCATCCCTATTTATAACTAGCTAGAAATCCCTAATTATAACTACATGATAACTATCTAGTGAGCCTTCTTTAATAAGACCACATTACATTTATTCAATTCTAACTACCTAGTGGGTCTTTTTTAATAAGACCAAATTACGTTTATTCAATGCTAATCACCAAGTGAACCTTATTTAATAATAACAAATATAATGGACCGAGTCCATGTTACATTAAATGACCACCATACCTACACTATTATGAATTCTATTATTAAATGACCACCATACCTACACTATTATGGATTCTATTATTAAATGACCACTATACTTAAACTATTATTTAATAATAACAAGCATAATGGACTTACATTGTTAAAAGAATGACCACTTTACATTAATGGCCATTATACCTACATTATTATTAACTCTAGTGTGCCCTTCAACCCCCTTTACACCCCTAAGGAGGATCCCATAACTATTAAGAGCATAATGCATTATATAATTAAAATGAACATACATTTCTTTGTTAAAAAAATGACATGTCATAACATATATATTATAACACATCTACTTTTTTTCACAATAATGGTTAGAATTACATTGAAAAACAACTAAATTATGGTTTAATTGTATAACGTAGAATTATAAACAATGAAAAGCTCGGTGAATGTGGGAGAAATTATCAACTCTAAAAGGTTGATATTTATACTAATTCCTAAAATTTCTTTTTATCTAGAATTTCTTTCATAGCTTGGAATGCATGACTAAATGTGGACAAACCGTGAACTTACAAAAGAGTGTAGAAAAATACATGTCTAAAATGAGTTTTGGTGTTGATTTCTTATCATCTCTCATTGTAGAGTTGGAGTGTTCTTATCTTTCTTAACTACTTTCAACCATTCCTCCTCGGTTCTTGGATAGGTGTTATCGGATCTTGTCATTCCCCTTTGTTTGGATATGGTTTCTCAAACAAGGGTTCCAATATCTTCTACTCTACTTATTTCTCCTCTTTCCCTATTGGTGCAACTCACATAAGGTTGGGGGTTGGCCTAATAAATGTCTACCCATTCAAAAGGGGGTTCAAGCATCCTCATTGACTAATAAGAAAGAGGAGGAGGTTCCCATGGGGTACTAATTTCCTCAATAGTTGCCTCAATCAATATTGGCACTGCCTAATTGAGCTAAGGTTCCAGGCTGGTCTAAGGGGAGGCCTTGTTGATCACTTGGTGTTCTTCCTTCACACAATCCCACCATGTAGATTTTTGCTAGATTTTTTTGTGATCTTCAACTCTTAGGGAGCTTGGTACAATGAATAACAATGTACCTTGTTTCATGGCATGCCCCACATTGAAAGGAAACTTGTTCATAGTCTAACTTTTGGGTCCATGTATGATATTTGGCGGACAAGTTGATTTTTGTTGGAAACCCTTTATTGAAGTTCATATCTACACAAATCCATGCATAAGTGGTGATGCGTAGGTGTTCCATATCCTTACTTTTGAAATGAAATTTCCCTAGAGCATTGCCAATATCATTAAGCAAATCATAACCCCAAAAATGGAGAGGAAGATTGGGGAGTGAGATCCAAAATAGGAACCATGGAGAGAGAATATGAAGTTGGTTCAAAAGACAAAGTCCAGGCCTTCATGCATAAACTAGAGTTACCCTTGAAGCAGGGACTTGAGTTTAGGGTTCGATTTCTATCCCCTGCTAAATCAAACTCCATAATAAAGAAGCCTTTAGCAAAGGGGTATATGAAAGCTTCCCTTTTATTTCGGGTTTCCAAGCACACAAGATCCACTAGTGTAAATTTGCTAGTCTTCGCTAGAGACCATTATATCTACAGATGGGATGATTGTATCTATAAAAACTGCATGATTTGCAGTGTCCATTAGGAGTGGATAGAGTTGGGGCCTCTTGCACCATATGGAACCTTGGGTGCTAGGATCCAACTAAAATTCCATTTTCACCATGTCTTTAAACAAAAAACCAACAATGCCTATGGATGGAGCCGCATTGACCATAAAAGAGGTGACTCCTAGTGGATTAGATACCCCAATGACCAATTAAGCAAATTGGGAGGATAATGTTGTGATCCAGATTATTTTCGGCATGAAATGAGATCAGAGATATAATAAAGAAATGCACAGAGATATCACAGATATTCAATAATATAACAGAAATGTATAAGAGATGCAACCATAAAAACAAATATACAGTAATACACGATTTATATTAATGAAAGAAATGTACAGAGATTGTAAAAATACAGAGTGAAAGACTCGCTAGAATGGTGGCAGCTTATCTCTGAGAAGAGATGTGACGGCTACTCACATTCGCAAGAAGATGATTACAATGAGGCTCTGAAGTCCTTTTTACAATAAATAGGAATGCCCAAAACCTTAGACATCCAAAAACCTAACCCTAGGAGATGAAGCGCCAAAAGTCATGTGGGCCCCGTTTGGGTAAGTTAGTACATCAACTTCCCGGGGTTGTAACTTTTGCATACGATCTATGTTTTAGGCGTATGATAGCTCGTTGGAAAGGTATCGTCGAGGAGATTCATTTTGAGGGTTCAATCATGCATTTGGCTATCATTGAGAACCTTGATCTCAAAAAACCTTCATTTAGGCCCTAAAAATGGCCCCGTAAGTTAAAACCTGCTAAAAATAGTAAATTTCCAAAATTGCCAGAAAACTATTTTGAGCCAATCGAAAAAGGTGGGTGGACACTGATATCCACCTAGATCAATCCTCCCTCCTTAGGAAGCAATGGTCTCCATTGTGTTGAGTTCCCCGGGGAGAGGGAAAAGCGTTTGCTGGATCTGCATCTTGGTGAGTTGCTTGTATTGTTGGAGACGTCGCGCTACTTAGTTTGTGGAAGTCTGTCATGAACCTATTGAAGCTGAGGTTGTTCAAAAAGTCGAGCTACATGAGAGGAAGGTGTGCAAAAGGAATCTTTACACTTTGCTGCAACCTTGTCGACCTGCTCCATCTCATGTACTGGTCCTCATAGTTGCCAACAGGGTAATACTGTTTCTTTACCGCATCCACAAAAAAAATCCTAAGTGGGATCGACCCCATATATTCCAGACTCCTCTATGTAAATTTTCTCCCAGTAAGTTTCCCACCAATGTTTGACATGAGGGACAACTTTAAGGAGTGCGAAGGTGATCTTTTCTTTGTCGGAAAAATTGTGAATAGAGAAATAACCTTCTACCAGAGTCAACCATTTTTCTAGGGCTTTTGCATCTATCTGTCCTTCAAATATAGGAATATCAAAATTAACGTGTACCTTGAAAGGCGAGGTGCCTCCAAAGTGGCCGCTTGATGAAGATGCGCCTGATTCTATCGACATGCGTTTAAGGATGTGGGAAAAATTCTCCATCATTTCGTCCCTCTGTCGCGTGAGAGCTTGCTCAAGCAATAGATTGATAGGATCGTCTGCTCCGTCGTTTTTCTTTTCTTCTGCCATTGAGGGTTTCTTGGGTGTGCGAGAGCGATTGTCTTCAAGAGAGACACGATCGAGACCCAACTTGCTATACTCGGACCTTGTCGGGGACATGCACTGAAAAGCGATCAAGAGTAGCCTGCTCTGCTACCACTGATCCAGATTATTTTCGGCACGAAATGAGATCGGAGATATAATAAATAAATGCACAGAGATATCGCAGATATTCAATAATATAACAGAAATGTATCAGAGATGCAACCATAAACACAGATATACAGTAATACACGATTTCTATTAATGAAATAAATGTACAGAGATTGTAAAAATACAGAGTGAAAGACTCGCTAGAATGGTGGCAGCGTATCTCTGAGAAGAGATGTGATGGCTACTCGCATTCGCAAGAAGATGATTACAATGAGGTTCTAAAGGCCTTTTTACAATAAACAGGAATGCCAAAAACCCTAGACATCCAAAAACCTAACCCTAGGAGATGAAGCGCCAAAAGTCATGTGGGCCCCGTTTGGGTAAGTTAGTACATCAACTTCTCGGGGTCGTAACTTTTGCATACGATCTCTGTTTTAGGCATATGATAGCTCGTTGGAAAGGTATCACCGAAGAGATTCATTTTTGGGGCTCAATCATGCCTTCAGCTATCATTAAGAACATCGATCTCGAAAAACCTTCATTTAGGCCCTCAAAATGGCCCCGGAAGTTAAAACCTGCTAAAAAATAGTAAATTGCCAAAATTGCCAGAAAACTGTTTTGATCCAGTCGAAAAAGGTGGGTGGCCACCGATATCCACCTGGATCATGTTGCCATGTTGTAGGAGAATTTGAGCACGTAGGAGACTTCCTCGATGAAGAGATATAGGAGGAGGATCAATTGGAGGGAGGGACTAAGCTCAAGGAGGGGATGAGATAGCCATTGATGCCAAGTGACTGCAACTAGCTACAACCAAACCCTGATCGTCCTTCTCTTGAAGCTTGCACATGTTTTATGTTCCATTCCGGTGGAACCTCTCTTGTTGGGCCTAAAATGTTGACTTGTACAATGATTCAACTATTTTTAATATTATAATACATATTATTATATTAAATGACATATTAGATGCTATATTGCACATCATTTCTAATCATATGATATATCCTCCCACATTTTTTTCCACAAAAAATATTGTAATTTCATTAACAAAAACAAAATCACAATCCTCATATGTTGAATAATATATCTTAAGTCCTTCATCAGAATCCCTATATCAACAAATAGAGTAAACCTACTAATATTACCCCTCCCTATGTAGGACAAAAATTGTACATTCTCGCCTAGAGAAAAACAATCCCATCAATGTATCAACTTACAATCCCCACGAAATCACATATCAATCACAACAAAACCAATCTTAAAAATTGATTAGCACATCCCCTTTAAAGAGAGATCAAAGAAGAGTACTTTGAAAATATCTAGACAATGACCATCCTCATTTTTCCCAAATGTACCATTGACCTATCTCCAACAAAATACAAAATACAAGTCTTAGAAAACCCATTTACCAAATTATTCATTTTGATCAAAATAAATTTGATTAAAAATAATTAAAATATTTTACATTTAAAAAAAAACAAATCTTAACAATTTTTTTTTCTAAAGCATATATCCCATATCTTCTTATCAAATTTAGGACTAACTTTTGTAAATTTTCTTATCAAATTTATAACTAATTTTTTTTTAACAAAATCTATCCAAATTTAAATGACAAACACAAATTGTGGGACTCTAGATTGTCTTAGAGATTGCTTGGGAGCCATTCTTCTTTCAGCACAACAAATATTTTATGAAGGCCTAAGTCTCAACTTTTTATGTTTTTATGCAAATATTTTAGGACATTTTTTTTTTTTTTATGAATTTCTTCTTAAAATATGACTAGAAATTTAGAAGGATAATTTCAATTACAAATTTTAGTGATTAAAATTACATATTTCAGGTGTTATAGAGTTTTTGAATATATTAAATTAATTAACTCATTCAAAATTACATTAAACCAATGTAAAATTACAATTCCCCAACCAACCATTACATTGTCAAATTTTAATAATAATTGAAAAAAAAAAAACCTAAAGATATTACATTTTAATAATAGTTATTACATTTTAA
>ML780170.1:323101-378453 GCA_009831015.1 Picea engelmannii | reverse complement strand
AAAAAAAAAAAAAAAAAAACCTAATGATATTAGATTTTAATAATAATTGAATCTGCAGATTTCAATGCTACGGTATCTATAGATTTTAATTATTTTATTTTGATCATATTGAATATCTATAAAATTTAATCTATAGATATATAGATTATACTCAATTTGATCAAAATAATTTGATTAATTTGTTGTTTACAATTTTAGATAATTTGTATGATTTTTTATTGGATTAAAATAAAAAACCTGTATTGATGTATAATTCTATAATCAACACAACAAATAACAAAATTATATTTACATTAAGCACGCATAAAAGGGTGTTGCAGCGAACAACTCGTTCACTTTGGACAATGGGTTTGCTGGTACACGGCATAGGCCCTCATTGTCCCCAACCAAAAATTCAATTTACTCCACTCGTTCAAACCAAAAAATGAGTGGTTAACAAGTGAACTGAAATATTATTGTGAGAGTGGGGGAAATTTACACGATTTTGTCGACTTGTTAAAAAAGTGAAGTTATTTGATATTCCGCTACATAGCATTAAATGTTTTGTTTAAGTTTAAATCATTTAAACAAAATATTTAAGGCTCTTTAATGTTTTTTCCAAACATTTAATGCTGGTTAGTTAAGTTAATAAACGGAAAATTTCTGAGTGCTTGGAGTTTTGACTAATTTATTATAATAATATTTGTTTTTTAATAAATTTGATTTTATTTAATTTTTCCAAATTCATGTGGCTTGTTAGCTAAATTAATAAATGGAAATTTTTTGACTTAGCTAAATTAATAAATGGAAAATTTTTCAGTGCTTGGAGTTTGGAATAATTTATTATAATAATTTTTTTTTTTTAATAAATTTGATTTTGTTTAATTTTTTCAAATTCATAGATATTGATAATTTTAAAATAATTTAAAATTTATAAAATAATTTTTTATTTATTTAATGTTTTATTCATTAAATACAATTATAATATTTAATAAAATTTATATTCAAATTAGGAAAAAAATTATTAAAATTTAAAATGTCATATATTTTTAATGAAAAATTTAATTAAAAAAGTAAAATAATATTTTTATTTTCTTCCAAAATAAAAAATTAATAAATATTTCTATATAAATTTAATAGTATTTTTTAAGATGAGATTACACATATCATCTTCATAAAATTATCAATTGGATTTAACTAGGGTGGTTAAGAGGAATGATTGTTATCCTCCCATCCACATTCAATTCCCACAAGTGAGAGTTGAACTCTTAATGAGTATATTATTGTAATGGATTCTAGCCTTCTTCTTCATCAGCCTGAAATGTTTTGT
The DNA here is from genome assembly GCA_009831015.1 of Picea engelmannii. Lineage (NCBI taxonomy): Eukaryota > Viridiplantae > Streptophyta > Pinopsida > Pinales > Pinaceae > Picea > Picea engelmannii. The sequence goes on along the minus strand of ML780170.1, from coordinate 377,144 downwards.
GCTCAAGAGGTTATTAATGTTAATCATGAACCTTAAATATAATTTTAAGGTTTTGTAAAGGATTTCTCCATGTCAATTGGGTTTAGGTGATTGGGAGGAATGATTGTTATCCTCCCTACTTAAGTTAAATTCCCGTAAGTAATGTGTTAAGCTCGAGCCTTGTTGTTGCTATTAGTTTTCCATCATTTTATTGATTTTATTTATAAATGAATTGAACCTAGTACATTGTCCACCCCATCACATTTGAATTGAAATTATATTATATTTTTCCCTTTTCTCTTAGCTTAGCTCCGCTCCCAAGAACATGGATATGATAAATTTTCAAGTTACTACCTTTCATCTCTTAATAGTTTATGTGCTCCTCTTTCTCCCTAAGCCTTCATGATTGTGGATTTTTATTAGGCTCCACAGATCATTTTCCTTGCATTCACTATGCTATTTCTTCTATAAACTTTATGAAACTCTCTTCCACCTCTTACTTCATTGTATATTAGGATTGAAAAGCTTTCTTTTGTTTAAGACACACAACATGAGCACAATAACAACTTGCTTTGGAACCAACCTATAACATGAGCAAAATAACAACTTGCTTTGGAACCAACCTATAACATGAGCATTACCTCAAATGCCACTATTACAAATATTGAAGCCATCCAAAATATACAACTAAGAATAATTATAAAAAAATAAAAAAAAACATGAAAAAATAATGATAACATTTACTAAAAAATTTAGTAGAAATTTTTGGTATGTATGAAATTTGTATATCTTCATGTTACCAAATTAATATTAATTCTATGCATATTTATCTTTATTAGATAATTACATAAGAAGAAGGCAGATAATTACATAAGAAAAAGGCTAAAGGTTTATGATTTTGACTTTTTTTTAAATTTGTCATCATTATGTTATAAAATATTTATTAAAATTAAAATTTTGGATTATTAAAAAAATTGTTTTTAATATAAAAATATATATTTTTATGGTGAGTATGGAAAAAAACCGTTTTCAATAATAAAATAAGCCGATAAAATAAACCCTTCATAGATAACAATAACCATGAATCTCAGTTTAGTGGAGGATTTCAAAGAGGAGCCGAAAGTTGCTAATCTCAGGTCTCTAATGCCCCATGTTATTGATTATACCTCTCCTTGGGGTTTTTTTTGATGGAGCCAGCCAAGGCCATCCCCCGAAGTGCGGAGTGGGCGTAGTTCTTTTCATCTCACTTTCTCACTACATTCAAATCTGTATTCAGCAGAGGAGGAACAAATAGCCGAGCATAGCTCATTGCTATGTGGGTGCTTCTAGAAGCAGCAAAGAAGAAAAATTTGGCTAAGTTACAGGTCTTTGGGAACTCAAAAATGACTATCGATTGGGCTCAAGGTAGGATAAACATTCAAGCGCCTCATCTCGAAAATACAATGAGAGAAATCAAGCTAAACTTAAGGGCTTTTGAGTCCTTATCTTTTCATCATATTATCAAAGAATGCAATGCTAAAGCATATGAGATTTCAAAACAGGTGCTGGAATTTCAGTCGGGTGCTTATGCTTTTTACGAGTTCGAAGATGGTAGAGAAATTGAAGAAATGGAGTTTTGCTTCTAAGAAAATGGCGGAACTGTTCAGTTTTTGATGTATTTTTGATAAAGACTGTTAATAGTAATGAATAGATATCAATTATGAAGAGATTCTTTTTGAAAAGCAGAAGCCTAATAGGTTGAACTTGAAAGCTCTGTAAAATGTATATTTCTATCGGAATATAAAAGTTATTTTTCTTTGGAAAATAAAATATAAAAATAGATTCAACATACTTACATGCCATCATATATCATAAAAAATATTAAACATTCACTTTCTCCCATTGCATAGTTCAAATACAAATGTGAGTAATAAAGGAAGACACCTACAATAAATATCATTTTGCTTGTTCATTACTTCCTTGACCATTTTACTTGTTCAATTTATTAGAAAATAAGTTTATTGATGTTGGTGTTCGCACTAATTTGTATGTGAATGTGTTTATATTTTTTTAAATTGGTCATGCATCACATATAATTTTTTAAAGTTACAGTTGTACATAAACTGCTGAAATTAATGTGAGAATAAATTATTGGAACGTGATAATTCACTTTAATTATAAAGGTTGTGTTAAACTGAATTATAATGAATCACAATCAATATATCATAAATTGTCAACACTTTATTCAATATCAAAACCCTTAAGTTAGAGAAACACTATAAAATGATCCTTTTATGAAAGGAGCAAGTTTTGTTCACTTGCTCCTTCAAGGGGACAACTTCTCGACGAACTGAGTTCCAATACAATATACTCCAATACTTCATAAGGATTTAGCTTTAGAAATCAAAGCCATAATGCATGATATTGAAGCCACTAGAGTGAATATTTATCTCCCTCTCACGACCTTTATTATGGCCCTCTACCGTACATATTCTCACTACCTTGAATTGTTGCAAGAAAGTGGTCAAATGAAATCCATCACATTTGACAAGTTGGTGGAGAAAGTTGCAGAACATGAGAAAGCCTTTAGAAAGAAGTCAACTCCTTCAACTCGAAAGATTGTTTACCTTTCTTAGAAAGACAAGAGTAAACAACATGATTCTTCCAGAGGAGAAAGCAACAAAACAAGACATGGACATGGAAGAAAGAGTTTCATAGGTAGGGGTAGACACAAACAAGGTGATAGATACAATCTTCATTGTACCCGTTGCAAAAAGAATGGGTCACATGAAGAAGATGACTATAGAGTTCCATGGGATACGATCAAAGAAGACAGACAAAATAATAAAGAGGAAAAAGGTAAACCCTCAGAACCAACAAAAGGTAATCCACCTGAATCTGCCCATTACATTGTTGCTCACTACAATATAGGAGTAACAAAAGACTTATTTAACACTGCATACAATCCTTGGAAAGATGCATGGATTCTTGACACATGCACAACCTCTCATATGACATTCCAAAGAGATTTTTCTAATACTTCAATTACAATGTAGATGAAATAGTATATTTTGCAGACAAGTCCAACCTTAAACCTTCGAGAATGGGCACCATCAAGCTTAAGTTGCCCCGACTCCCATATTTTCTTATGCACAATGTACTCTATCTTCTTGAACTACAAAGAAGCTTGATGTCCCTTGTGCACATCAGACAACAAGGCCACTCTATTCATATAATCCATGGAAAATTTTAAATACGAAAGGATTCTGATAACATGCTTGTTATGACCGGAATGGAAGATGGAAGACTACTGAACCCGAATGGGACATCTTCCCATACACACAATGTTTCATACCTCTCTTATCACAGTGAAGGTATAATGTCATCTAGTGTTTTGTAGCATGCTAGATTTGGTCATATCAATTATGACAATCTTCGTTTATTGAGAAAGAATGGTGTTTCTAGTCTTCCTAATTTTCGTAGAAAAATGAAACAATGTGATGCTTGTATCCTAGGAAAGCATAGAAACAACCATTCTATGATTCCACTTCCAGATCATATAGAAAAATTGAACTGATTCATTCTGATTTATGCGTCCCTATGCATGTTCCTTCTGCAAATGGAAATAAATATATAATGTCTTTTATTGATGATTACACCAATATGTGTTGGCTCTACTTGTTGAAATATAAATCACAAGCTTTTGAAACATTTAAATTTTTTCATGTATGGATTCAAAATGAAGCTCAGTCTCGTATTGGCTCTCTTTGCACTAATAATGGAAGAGAATATACATCTACTGAATTTAAAATTTACCTTCGCCAACATGGGATCAAATATCAAACAACAGTTCCATGCAATCCTCAATAAAATAGTGTAGATGAACGAATGAACATGACACTCCTAAATATGGTTTGTTCCATGATGTTTTCAAGAATGTTAAATTGATTTTTTGGGATGATGCAATTCTATGTGCAGTTTATGTCAAAAACATGTGTCCATCTCATGCTATTAAAAACAAGACTCCTTATGAAATGTGGTATGGCCACATTCCTTCAGTGAGGCATCTTATGGTCTTTGGTTCCACCTACTATGCCTTGATTCCTAAGGAACAAAGAAATAAGCTTGATGCCAAGAGTTGAAAGTGAATATTCTTGGGGTACTCAAATACCACTAAGGGGTATCGTCTTTATGATGATACAAACAAGAAATTCATCCTTTCTAGAGATGTGATCTTTCTTGAATCCACCAAGAAAGACGAAATTGTTGAGAGGCATCTTGATCATCTGGACAAATTCACTTGTGTTAAGACATATCATGAATTTGATGATGAGATTCCACATCTTGAAGGGGGGATCCCTATCTTGGGTCAATATTTGGAATCTCCTTTTGAAGCACCATATTCCCCTCATAAAGAAGTTCATGCCACTTCATCAGAATCTGAAGCTCATTTGGATGATGTGATTGAGAGGATTGAAAAGTTGAGGCTTGTTGAGAAATCAACACCATCTCAATTAGCCAATCAACCTAGAACATCTCAGAAAGGTCCACTAAAACAGATCACTAAAACACTTGAAAGTTTTCATCCTGATGAGGTTGGAAAGACATGAACCAACATGTCCTCAAAACAAGATGGAGGTAATGTAGATAATTGAAACTCAGGTGATGTAGATGACATGGATGTTCCATATGATTGTGAGTTGAATTTATCTACTAATCTTGAACTGAATTCCTTTAAAGAATCCACTTCTCATGATGAGTGGAAAGAATCCATGCAGAAGGAATATGTTTCTCTTATTAAGAATGGGACTTGGAAGTTGGTAGATCCTCCATTTGGAACCAAACCAATCAACTGCAAGTGGGTATTCAATAACAAGTACACATCAGATGGCACACTTGACAAGCACAAATCAAGGCTAGTGGAAAAAGGATTTGCACAGAAAAAGGTGTTGATTATGAGGAGACTTTTTCCTCCACAACAAAATGGGCTACCATCTGCACTCTATTTTCCATGACAACACAAAATGGATGGAAAATTCATCAAATGAATGTGAAGACTACTTTATTGAATGGAGAATTGAAAGAGAATGTGTTCATGTCTCAACCACAAGGATTTGTTGTGAAGGGACAAGAAAATAAGGTATGCAAGCTCATCAAATACTTATATGGCTTGAAACAAGCACCATGAGCATGGTATGAAAAGTTAACCGAGCATCTTCTAAAATTAATTTTCAAGCATTTCAATCTTGACGATGCAAATTTGTTTGTCAAGAAATTTGGAAAAAAGGTTGTATATCTTGTAGTATATGTATATCATTTGTTCATTACAGGGAACAACGAGAACTACATTACATCCATAAAGAAAGAGTTGAATAAAGGCTTTGATATGACATATTTGGGACATCTTCACTACTATTTGGGAATTGAAGTGATACAAAATCCAAAGTACATATTCATCTCCCAGGAGAAGTACATTGGAGAATTGTTAAACAAGTTTGGCATGGCTGAGTGCAAACATGTTTCTACTCCAATGGAACATAATTTGAAACTCACATCAAAAGAAGGGAATGAATTTGAGAATGCAACCAAGCATAGAAAGCTTGTGGGAAGTCTTATCTATCTTACTACCACCAGACCAAAAATTTCATTTATTGTTGGTATTCTTTCTAGGTTCATGCAAAATCCTTGCGAAGGATATTGGTCTACTACAAAAAGAGTTCAGAAATACTTGAAAGGAACTCAATATTTTGGACTTAGGTACTCTAAGGTGGATGACTTCAACCTGATTGGATATTCTGATTTAGACTTTGATGGGGATAAGGGAAATGGAGTATCAACTTCAGACTATATCACGAGTCATGGATCAACATCTATCTCTTGGAGATCACACAAACAATTAGTTCCAACAGATTCCACAACAAAGGTAGAATATGTGGTAGTTGCAGAAGCGACAAAGGAGATTGTGTGACTCAGAAAAATACTTGAATATTTGCAAGAGAAACAAGTGAATTCTACTCCTCTTCTAGTTTACAATACTTTTTCAATCAAGTCGTCCAAGAATCCTAGATTCCATGATCGAACCAAGCACATAAACACAAAGTATCACTTGATTTGATATCATGTAGAGGTCGAGACTATTCATTTAAGACATTGTTCCAAAATTGAGCAAATTGCATACATCTTCACCAAAGCACTTGGAAGAGAAAAATTTGTGAAGTTTAGAATGATGCTTGGACTCATGCACACCCCTTCAGATTAAGGGGGGGGGATGTTTGACATGTAATCCTTTGTGGTTTCATTACTTGTAACATTAATGTATATATGAAGGGTCATAGGTGATAGGAAGAGTCATACGTTGGAGAAGACCAATAATTGCATCTTTGTGTATTTATTGAGCTTCATGCTTATGGAATAATAATCTTGTGGAGTTACAATTCCTGCCCAATTTTGGCCTATCAATATGATCTTTGTTCTTCAAGTCATTTTCAAGTTAAATATCACATGTATGGTAGCCCCATTTTGGATATCAAGTGGCATTCGACTCTAAATTATTCAAGGTCGAAAATGACCACTGTTGATAATTGAGTGGTCAAAATTTGGGATCCAGAGATGAGAGAATATATGACTAGAATTAAACCAACAACTGGAAGTATCAATGGTGTATGTAAATAGGGTGAATGTCCACTCATCCCAATCCTTTCAAATATGTTGTCTATGGTTAAAGTCTTGAGGAATGAAGACATGAGCACCAATAAACAACAACCTTGATTAAAAAATGCACTCTTGTAATAGATTTCAATGGTTTAATGAGCATCAAGCAATGTTCTGAGGTGACATGGAGGAGGTTCGCCTAGATCAGGGATGTAGCACATGTGGTAATTCATAGGGACCCTGGAGCATGTAATTCCTATATGATGTTTCTTGTTGTTAATGAACACTGGAGTATGAAAAGTCCCATGCCCCTACAATAGATATGATGTATGATATTTTTTTAATGATATAAAGAGATGATGATTCATAAATTTGATCCAGTCTATCCCAGTTAAAGCTACATGAAAAATTTTAGCTTGCTAGTTCAAAACAACCAACATATATGGATAACTAGTCCTATGGAGGGTGTCCAACATTAAAAATTAATTGATATGGTAAAAGAATCGTCACTTGAAGAAGGGAAAGGAATCTACTTACAAGGGTGAACAATAAATAGTTAGTTTGCAGAGTCAGCTCTTAGTTGTTGCAGAGGAAAAAGATGGCCAATTGAATGTTGTGAAATATCAACTCCCAGACCTTAGTGAGGAGAAAAGGTGGCAGAGGAGGAAGTTGAATCTCTACTAACTGAAGTAAATGTACAGATAATGGAAGGATCTACTTTTCAACTATATCCATAGGAATGTTACACCATTCATCCCTGTCAAATTCACATTAACACAAAACAATGAGTTTTTCTACTCGATAGAGCAAGAAAACTGTGAAGAAATGAGGTTATATATATATATATATATATAAGTATGTGAAACTTTCCAAAATTTATTGGGTCGTCCTCTCTGTGGGGGTAAATTGTGGTATGAATGGTAAGGGACAACCTAAGACAAAGTCATGGATTAGGGCCAACTTAAACTTGTTGCAAATTTAAATTGAATCTCAGTTGAAAAACAAGGTCGACCCTTCTTAATGGAGTATTTTCACATCGTTGGAGACTTTATGAACACGTTTGAAGGGCCTTTGGAGGATGGATGTTGCAACAACACCCCCAATTTCCCTCATTCGTGGAAGAAAGGGGATTATTGATGGATTTTTCCCCTTGGCTATTGTACCTGTGGCATGAAAAAATCAAAATTTGTATTTTATTTTAATCATTGAAGAGGGCCTTTTGCCCCTCCATAATATATATTAGGGGGATGTTAGCTTAGAAAATATTATTTTAATGTAAGAGGAAGTTGAGCATCTGCCCTATAAATAGAGAGGCACTTCTCTCATTTTTATCATCACAACTTGAGGGATTTTTTCCCTTGAGTGGTTAGAAATTTTATGAAATTTTGTAGCTCTTGGAACTCATGCGCTATTCTTGGACAAGGATATTTGTGGATGGTTTCATTTCTTGGGTGGTTATTTTTTGCAACTAAGGTTTGAATGTTTTAACTACTTGGAAGGAGTAAGAAATTTGTTGTAATTTCTCATCTCTTGCTAATGTTAAAGGTGTCGGTTGTTATCTTGTTGCGAGTTTCTTTGTCTCGTTGAAACGCTAGGAAGGAGACATACGTGTTTCTCTCCTTCATAAAGTATTTATTGTCCAAGTTGGTGAAAATGTCCTTTGCTAGGGTTAAGTCCCAAAAGTGCTTGCACTTTAGGGTTTTAACCCTAGTCTTTGATCCTTAACCTAAGAGAAGCTAGAAGAAGGTAAAAACAACACCCTGGACCCAAGCATGCTTTCACCCTAGGTACCTTCTTACTTAAAGTCTAAGCTTAAGGAAAAAATGTGATTGCACCTTAGGTTTTAGACTCTACCTCTTCTTACTTCAGATAGTTCAACCTCCAAGTGTTACATGATTGACTCCACACACCTAATGAAAAGAAATTGATCTTCATACCTCCAACTATTTTTATTTAACACTCTAAAGCTGCCCAAACTCATTTTTCTTAGACTTCACTCTCCACATTAAGCTTCCTTTCCCCAACTCCTAGCAATCTTAATCTAGGGAAACCCCCTTGATCTAGAGGAGAGATAGACTAAAGTAAAAGATGCTTGGTGAGGTGACAGTGGCCTTCCCTCTCAGTTACGCAAGGTTTCACTTGAGCTTTCAGAATTTAGCTCAACAAGTGTGAATTTGTGAAATAACAATCCCTATGACCTAGAAGTTCCCTGATTTTGGTAAGTCTAGTGATTTTGGATATTTTTTCTTGGCATGTCCCCTGATAATACTCGGGGATATTTTTTCTTGAGATGTCCCCTAACAATACTTGACAAAATTCATACATTTAGTTAATTATCCATCTCTTCTGCTAATTGATGCAGACCCTCCTTCTCTCCTAAGGGGATGCACGACATCCCGGTCAAGGATATTTGATTTGTGAGCCAAAACAACTCTCTAAAACCTTAATGGTCTCAGTTGTAATTTAACACAGGTCCTTTCAGTCTTATGGTGCAGGTTCTATGGCGCCCACAACCTCTTCCTTCACGCTGTTGAAATCTCAAGTTTCGGGCACTAGCTCCTCTCCCATTAGCGCTCTCCCGTATGTGACCTCGGGTTATGTCCTCACATACTCACGCGATTGCGGGGTGACCTAGAGTGGTTTGAGACCACACCACTTTTATCCCCACAATTCACTAGCAGCTACCATGTATCCCTCTAGCAATACCATGGTTTCGATTGTGGTCTGCTCTCTGATTTTTAAAACCCAATCACTTTATGTCCCCTCAATTAAGCACGACTATCGATCTTGGGATCTTAGGCGTTTCTTCTTGATTGACGACTGAGGTCTATCCTCTTTCTTCCTTGGTCAACTATCATTCAACGACCCTTTTTCTCCTTTCGCACACACTCCTAGATATCCATGATCTAGCGATGTGTGTCCTCCTTCCAAACCGATAGCTACAATTGATTTCTCCTTTAGGGATTTGTGAGTTTCAAGTGTCAACCCTTGCTTCCTCCGCAGTACTTCCACCCGAATTTGATGATCTGTCGACGTGTGTACCTTACAGATCGACGATTGTGTTTCACTTCGACTCTTTGGACTTTGGGAGTTTCAACTCTCAGTCTTCGCTTTCTCCCGGAGCACTTTCATCTGAAGACGATGATCTGTCGATGTGTGTCCTTTGCAGATCGATGGTTGTGGTTCACTTTGCCTCTTCGGGCTTCAGGAGTTTCAATTCTCAGTCTTTGCTTTCTCCTAGAGAACTTCCATTTGAAGATGACGATCTATCGATGCATGTCCTTCGCAGATCGATGGTTGTGGTTCACTTCACCTCTTCAGGCTTCGGGAGTTTCAACTCTCAGTCTTCGCTTTCTCCCTGAGTGCCTTCACCCGAATAAGACGATTTGTTAACGCGTGTCCTTTTGAATCATATGACTATGATTTAATTTGGCTCTTCGGGGTTCGGGAGTTTCAAATCCTCAACTGAAATCCTCGAAGTGACTTTTCATTGCAGTCTCAGATCTGTTGACACGTAACCCCCTGGCGACCAACGACCAGGATCTACTTCAGCTCTTCGACGATTTTGCTCTCTCCTTGTCTACAAACTTCCAAAGTTGTAGATCTTGCGCCACCTATCCCTCTGGATGATGGATGGTCCCTATCCTATTCGGGAATTTGGCGAATCCTCGCTCCTGTGTGCACACAAAGACTTAAAGCTCGTGTACTTTGCCCAGATCCGACGATGCAGAATGATCTCGCTCCCTCTTGAATGGATCTTAGTCGATGATTCATGAAACCTTCAGAATTTCGTTTGCCTTGAAGATTTCTCCTGCTATCTCTCTTGAGCTTTCTCTCTTGAACCCTTTGACTCTTTAGAGGGTTACTTCGACACTTAGTTGAATTTAGGATCTGTGCACTATTTGCAATAGATTCTTACGCAAGACTTAGCTTCTTGCAGGTGACTGTGCACGCCTTGCAACAGTCCCTTTGCACTCCTTGCAAATGGAATTTTTACACTATCTCTTCTAAGCTTATGAGTCAAAATAGACTCTATCACTCCTTGCAACATATTCTCACGCAATACTTAAGTTATTGCGACGACTGTGCACACCTAACAGTACTCTCTTTGCACTCCTTGCAAATGGAAGTTTCATGCTATCTCTTCGAAGCTTATGAGTTGAAACAGACTCTGTCAATGCACTCCTTGCGGACTGTATGCACACCTTGCATGAACTCAATGAAGAGAAAACAATAAAAACTTATCCAAACACTTCACAATTTCATATACTCAACAACATAACTCATTCATTCATGAAAAAAAAAACAAGGAATTGTAAATAGTAGCAACACCATTATTTGGATCAATTTTCCTCTGTTATATTCATTCCAATTTAAATGGATACAACTATGATAAAACAAGAACTAAAAACTTAGCGAAAACTAAATCACAACAATTTCCTACTAATTTGCAGCAGCCTCATTCGGGCATACAAAACCTCTATTTATCCTAGAGGGCTCCTAGGGTTCCCTCTGACTACTCCTCTACTCGAGAAAAAAACTAATTGCTACTTAATTTCCATTACATTAAAGTCTAGGAATGAAAGTCCCAGATCACTCGTGATCATTCAGCTCCCAAGTGTTTGATCTTCTTTAGTTTTTCAATCAGTTCCAAAAATATTTGCAGGAAACGCCAGCGTTTAAGATTCTGAATGATTCAAAGGCGTGCTAAGGTGTTGAGTTGTCTCTCCATGAGTGTTTGCTGACGATGCTCCTGCATCATACTCCCCTAGAAAAAAAATTCATGGAATTATGTCCATGAGCTCCTCCACTGACTGTCCATGCTTCTGGATATCGACTTCATTTACCCAATTGACATCTTCTATCGGGTGTCCCTTCCACTTGGCCAAATATTCAAAATAGGTCTTCCTCATGGTCTACCTGTCAATCCTCTGATCAACGATCTTCTCCATATTTGACTTTTCTACTACAGGCATTTGCTTTTCCCATTGAATCTTCTCTTGATCGTCTGATCTCTTTGTGTCATCTTCCCTGTAAGGATACAAGTCTGATATGTTGAATATGGGAGATATGCCCACATCATCTAGCAGCTCAATCTCATAGGTATTTGCATCAAACTTCCTTAAGATCTTACATGGCCCTATCTTCTTCATCTTCAACTTGTTATATGTTCCCCTTGGAAAAATTTATTTCTTGAGATGTGCCATAACTTGATCTCCTACTTTAAATTGAAGCTCTCTGTGATGTTGATCAAATCAATGCTTGTACTCTTGGCTAGAGTTCTGCAAATGCTCTTTGATATGGCTATCGAGCTTATGCATTTCTACAACAAAATCTTCTGCTCCAACACTTCTGATATCAATATGTTCCAAGTCTCTCAACTCAGCTACTCCTCTTGGTTGCATTCCATACAATATTTGGAATGGGATCTTCCCAGTGCTCCTGTTTGGTGAATCATTGTATGCAAATTCAGCTTGTGGCAGAATCTGATCCCACTGACTATGATGCTCAATAACCAGACTCCTCAATAAGTTTCCCAAACTTATGTTCACCACCTTAGTCTATCCATCTGTCTAAGGGTGATAAGCTGAGATTAAGAAAAAAATTGTCCCCAAATTCTTCCACAGTGTTCTCTAGAAATGACCAACGAATTTGGTATCTCTGTCTAAGAAAATACTTTTGGGTAATCCATGAAGTCGAACAACTTCCTTGAAAAATAAATTTGCAACATGTGTTGCATCACTGGTTTTCTGGCATGGGATAAAGTGTGCCATTTTTGAAAATCTATCCACTGCCACAAATATGGAATCACATCCTCTTTGTGTCCTTGGCAGTCCCAAAAAAAAATCCATGCTTATTGCATCCCAAGGCCTCTCTGGTATTTGCAATGGCTGATACAATCCAATGTTTTGTCTTTTTCCTTTTGCATGTTGGGAAACTCTACATCTGTTTACAAAATTTATCACTTATGTTTTCATACCTAGCCATAAATATGCACTGCTCAACTGTGCAAATGTTTTATCATGGCCAAAATGTCCAGCCAATCCTCCACTATGATTTTCCTTCAAAAGGTTATCCCTCATTGAGCATTTTGGTATGCACAATTGAATTCCCTTGAACAACAACCCCTCTTGAATCATATACTCTGTCCATTGGCTCCTGTCTCTTAAGAAATTATTTTCACATGCTTTGTATGCTTCCTTGAAATCTGGATCATCACAATACATATCCTTAAGGTGTTCAAACCCTAAGGTCTTCACCTGAAACTCCTGCAGAATCAAACATCTCTTGCTTAATGCATTACAAAACTTTGTTAGCATTTCCAGAAATATTTTTTTATGACAAAAGTAAAATTCTTCATAAACTCAATCCACTTTGCATGTCTCTGATTCAATTTTTCCTATCTGGTTATGAATTCTAAATCTTGGTTGTTGTTGTACAAGAAAAATTCCTTTGGAACAAGGTAGTGCCTCCATTTCTTCAAGGCTTGAATTATGGAATAAAATTCTTTATCATATGTGGAGTACTTTATCTTAGTCTCATTCAACTTCTCACTGAAATATGCAGCTGGTCTATTATCCTGGTTCAAGAATACTCCAATTACAACTCCACTTGCATCACATCTCACTTGAAATGTCTTTCCAAAATTTGGTAAGACCAGAATTGGTTGTTCTGTTATCTTCTCCTTCAATATATTAAAGCTCCTCTCGACCTCGTCTGTCCATTTAAAAGACTTGTGCCTCTTCTTCACTGTGTCCATCATTGGTGCACAAATCCCACTGAAATTTCTGATGATCTTCCTATAGAAACTTGATAATCCATGGAAGCTTCTCATTTCAAACATACTCCTTGGTGATGGCCATTCTTTGATTTCTTTCACCTTCTCTGGATCCATCTTCAATTCATTTGAAGAGATCAAAAAACCCAAGTAAATGAGTTATGTCTTCATAAAAGAGGACTTCTTCAGATTTATCAATAGCTTCTCCTGATGTAGTCTCCTCATCACTAATGTCATGTGTCTCAAATGCTCCTCTTTGGTCTTGCTAAAGACCAATATATCATCTAGATATACAACTACAAACTTGCCAATGAAATCTTTCAGTATCTCATTCATCAACCTCATAAAAGTACTTGGGGCATTTGTTAAGACAAATGGCATAACAAGCCACTCATACAACCCTTCATTTGTCTTGAAGGTTGTTTTCCATTCATCATCTTCTCTCATTCTTATATGGTGATATCCACTTTTCAAATCTATTTTAGAAAATAAATTTTCCCCACTTAAACAATCCATTAAGTCATCCATTATTGGCAAAGGAAATCTATACTTGATGGTGATCTTGTTAATGGCTCTCGAGTCTATACACATTCTCCATCTTCCATCCTTCTTTGGACTTAACACAATTGGTACTGCACATGGACTCAAGCTTTCTTTGACCAAACCCTTGTCTAACAAATCCTGGACTTGGTTCTTTACCTTGTCATTCTCTTGAGGTGTCAATCTGTATGCTACTTTGTTTGACATACTTTCTCTTGGTATCAAATCAATATGATGGCTGATACTTCTGATGGGTGGCAATGAGTTAGGCAACTCATCCACTACTATGTCAAAAAAATTCTCCAACAACTCTTGAACTTCTTCAGGCAAATTATCCATCGAAGTAATTGTAAGGACAACTCTGGGTTTCCTCACCAGAACAAATTGCATATCATGTTCCTTCTTGAATTCTCTCATGAGTTCCTTCCCTCTCATGAGAAGTATGCTTGTGCTGATTTCTTCTTTTACTTTATTCTCCTCTATTGGCAACAACATGTGTGTCCTACCATTCTTCTCCAAGGTGTAAGTATTTTTTCTCCCATCATGAATGACATTTCTATCAAATTGCCATGGTCTTCCCAACAAAACATGACATACATCCATGGGAATCACATCACACAGAATATCATATCTATATCCTCCTCTCTTAAATTCAACAAGGCATTATTTAGTTACCATTGCCTAGTGTCCTTTCTGCAACCACGAGACTTTATATGGATTTGGATGTGCAATTGTCTCCAGCTCCAATTTCTCTACCTTCTCCATGGATACTAGATTGTCAGTGCTCTCTGTTGGGCCCGAGATATGATCACTTTTATGATAGTTATTATACACTTTTTCCGCATGTACATATGTGTTTTTCATATTTTAAAGGAGCCTTTTGAAGAATTTCATGATAAAATGGTATGATCGACACTAGGTACGTGTAATTCATGTTTAATGATTGTATTACATTTAATTCATCATGTTTTATGATTACCAAGATCTAATTCACATTTTTCTGGTGTTACAGGGAAAAAACGTACCATGTTTCTGCTTCCGACACTTGATCTGACACTCCTTCCAATACTCGTTTCGATACTTGATCCGACACTCTGTCCAGCACTGTGTATTGCACAAAAATGTAGGGCAACTTGGCAGTTATGGTATTGGTGGCCAGTGATGGGAAAATCATGCACGTGGGTTTTGTTCATGCTTGCCCCCTCCAACTATTGAGCTTCCGACAACTCAGTTTCAGTCAAGAGGGTGATTATTGGCTCGCTCTATTTTATTAGTTAGGGCATCATTTATTGTAATTTGTCAAATTTAGAAGTGGTTCGACCCTCTTGTGGTCGACCACTTGGTCTGTAAACGTTATAAATACCACTGAGGTGGTCAAATGATTGTTAAGTAGCATACACATTAGAATTGTCAGTGTGGTAGACACAAAAACGATTTTACTTTGTTTTATGTTTTTTTACATTGCCAGATTATGCTAGAACTGTGGTTTTCAGTTTTTATGGTGAATTCGACCTGTTAAGTTCATGGTGTACTTTTAGAGAGTGACCAAGACTTTCTGGGGGGGCCACCAATAGTCTGGTAACTGTATTCGTGTTTTTTTATGCATTTCATAATTTAATTGTTCTCTTTATTTTATGTACATGCATATTTTTATTGTGTTCATTAGTTTGTTGTAGTTTAATTGTTTTGACTCTCTTTTGCAGGTTAGAATGATGAGATGTGTTAGCATGCATTGATCTTTTAGATTAGGAACAAACATGCAAGTCTCTATACTAACCCCGTGTGCAATTAGATGTTAGATTATGCTTTGATTTATGATTTTATAGTCAAGTTTAAAACAAAGTTTTAATTAGAATAGAACAAAGTTTTGATTTGGGTTTTCTTCGACAAGGATTTGATGGATGGATAGAATTAATTCCAATTTTTAATTATAGCTTTCTTATTTCAGTTTTATATAGATCTTGTTTAATTAGTTGTTGATTAATGTAGTTGTCAGCTTACTTTTAATGTCATGTTTTAAATTTCTGTTTTTAATCATTTCCTTATTGCAGTTTGAATTGTTAGAATAGATGTAGCATAGTTTCATTTTACGTAATTTATTTCCTAGAGTTAGATTGCAATTCTAGTTCTTAGTTAATGATTGAGTTTAAGTATGAATTTTCCTTATGTAGAATAGAAGTATAATGATGATTTCGTTATATTGTTGATGGTTTATACATGAATATGCAGGGTATCTAACATTGTTTTTTCATGGCTAAATTCTCATTGGATTGTTTAATCCATACCTTTCACTTTGCCATTGAGATTAGTGTTGATCTTATACCGCTTGAATTGTCCTTTGTTGTCAAGTGCCATCGAGATATCATCCGACATCGAAGACATTCACACAACCACCAACACTATATTTGAATTGTCATAGGTTAAAAGATAGTTTTATTGTTTTCATAGATTTAGAAATAGTTTTCTTGCTTTCATAGATTAAAAGAAATAGTTTTCCTGCTTTCATAGATATAGTTTCTTGCTTTCATAGATTAGAATAAATTTTTATTGTTGTTGTAGGATAGATAGACTTTGCTTTGATAGATTAGATATTAGTTTGCTTATCATAGATTAAGAATTAGTTGGTAGTTCTTCTTGATTTCAATAAAATAGATTTCATTTCATGCATTAGAAATAGTTTTGCATTAAGAATTTAGTCCACTTGCCTCTTAGGCTAGATAGTTGTTCAATGAGAAGTTTTAATTTGATTGCTTGCAGTAGTTAGTTGCCTTTTCTTACTTGTCTATTTTCTTTAGTAGGTTAGATAGTTGCCTTTGCTTACTTGTCTATTTTCTTTAGTAGGTTAGTTAGGTGTTTTTACTTACTTGTCTATTGCTTTAGTAGGTTATTTAGGTGTCTTTGCTTGCTTGTCTATTTTCTTTAATAGGTTAGATAGGTGTCTTTGCTTGCTTGTTTATTTATTTTCTTTCATAGGATAGTTGCTCATTGAATGTAGGTTGGCAAGTTAAAATAGTTTTCTTTTGTTAGTTGCTTGTTACTATGCATAGTAGTTTGCCTTTGGTTATTGTTGAACTAATTTGCTTTGACTAGGGTTTTGACTTGCTTTTTTTAGGACTATCCATCAATACTTGGCCCAAAAGTACTTAGGTTACCTAGTTTTAAGTTGCTTAGTAGGGTTTGCTCATTATATAGTTTTGCTTGAGTATATTAGCCTTAGATAGCTACCTTCCTTAGTTAGACTATACTCCTACCAGCCTTCTACCTTTGGCATATATTTTTCTACAACTCTAAGTTTACTTACCCCGAGTTGAAAATTTAATTGAGGTTTTTTACTGTGTTTTTAGTGCATATATAACACCCATCACTCCCATTGTCAATTATCACCTTGCATACTCTATCTTTAGTCTTGCAAGTTGTCCTGAACAAACTATTCCTCTACACTCTTTTTTCAACTTCTGGTTTTGGCTTCAAGAGAACCTTCTTCAGCATCAAAGACCTTCCATCTTCCGCTTCCTTTACTTCAACATCCCTTTTATGTGCTTCTAAAATGTGAGCTTCACCTCCTCCTTCTTTCTTTTTCTCAGGACATTCCCAAGACACGTGTCTTGTCTTTCCACATGCATAACACCTTACTTCTCCTCCTCTGCTTCTTCCTCTTCCTCTATAAGAACTTCTTCCACCACCTTGTACTCTTCCTCGGGAACTTCCTCCTCTTTTTGAGTGACTGTGTGGTTTCTTAGTCCCGTCTTTGGGTTTTTGTGCCTTATCATGGGAAACTCCCTTTCCTCTATTTGGGCTTCTGCCTCTATTTCGTTAACTCTGTTTCCTGGCCAGATTCTCCTCTGCCTTCAGAGCAATCTGATAAGTATCCTCTATTGTCCTCACTGACATCATGCTGATCTCATCCTGGATTTCATACCTCAGGCCATTTATATACCTGGAAACTTTTTCATCATCCTTCTCTCGTTGTCCAGTCCTGATATTCATCCTGTAGAACTCCTCATGTACTCTTTCACTGTCATACCCTTCTGTCTCAGGTTTTGCAACTTCCTGAACAAATTTATCTGATAATATTTGGGCATGAATTTATCCTTTAGCTTGTCTACCATTTTGTCCCAATTATGTATCTTATTTTTTCCTTTGCTTCTTGTCTCAGCCTACAGTTCATCCCACCATAGTGTTTCATGTCCTTTCAACCTAGTGAGAGCATGTCTCACCTTCTTCTCCTCATCGACATCTTCATAGTCAAAATATTTGTCCATGGATCTTATCTAATCCAGCAGCTCTTCAACATCCAAATTTCCTTCATACATTGGGATGTCTATCTTGGCTCTAGCTCCCAATCTAACAACTTCTCTCAGCAAGCGTTCCTCGACAATATTTTCCCCTGCAGCTTCTTCGAATTCTATTTCTTCACTTTCTGCATCACTGATGTCCCCAGTATCAAGTGCTCTCCTCTATGCTGCCTCCATTGCTTCTAATCTTGCATGAAGCTCTTTCATTTCTCTTTCTATAGCGCGATTGACTATAGGTGGTTCCACACATCTCCTTGGTGGCATTGTGCTGACTGTTTCTCACACACAGAGTACAACTTTGAGCTCTTTTTCGCTACCTGAAAACAATTTTAGGCTCTGATACCACTTTATGCAGACCCCCCTTCTCCTAAGGGGTTGCACAACCTCTCGGTCAAGGATCTTTGATTTCCTAGACAAATCGGCTCTGTGAAACCTTAATGGTCTCACTTGCAATTTAACACAGGTCCTTTTAGTCTTTTGGTGCATGTTCTATGGCACCCACAACCTCTTCCTTCACATTGTTGAACTCTCAAGTTTCAGGCACCGACTCCTCTCCCGTATGTGACCTCGGGCTATGTCCTCACATAATCACACGATTGAGGGGAAACCTATAGTGGTTTGAGACCACACCTCTTTTCTCCCTACAATTCACTAGCAACTGCCACGTGTCCCTTTGGCAATACTGTGGTTTCGATTACAGAGCTCTCTCCGATTTTTAAAACCCGATCACTTTTTGTCCCTGCAATTAAGCACGACCGTCAATCTTGGGATCTCAGCCGTTGCTTTTTTATCGACGGTTGGGGTCTATCCTCTTTCTAACTTGATCAACTATCAATCAACGACCCTTTTTCTCCTTTCACACACATTCTCATATCTCCACGATCTAGCAACGCGTGTCCTCCTTCCAAATCAACGACTACGATTGATTTCACCTTTCAGGCTTTGGGAGTTTCAACTCTCAACACTTGCTTTCTCCGCAGTTCTTCCACCCAAAGTTGATGATCTGTCGACACATGTCCCTCATATATCGATGAATATGTTTCACTTCGACTCTTCAGACTTCCATAGTTTCAACTCTCAGTCTTCGCTTTCTCCCAGAGCACTTTCATCCGAAGATGACGATCTGTCGATGCATGTCCTTCGCAGATCGACGGTTGTGGTTCACTTCACCTCTTCGGGCTTCGAGAGTTTCAATGCTCAGTATTCTCTTTCTCCTGGAGCACTTTCATCTGAAGACGACGATCTATCAACACATGTCATTTGCAGATCGATGATTGTGGTTCACTTCGCCTCTTCGGGCTTCGGGAGTTTTAACTCCCAGTCTTCACTTTCTTCCGGAGTGCCTTCACCCGAATACAACGATCTATTGACGCGTTTCCTTATGAATCGGATGACTACAATTTACTTCATCTCTTCAGGGTTCAGGAGTTTCAACTCCTCAATTTAAATCCTCGAAGTAACTTTTCCTCACAGTCTCAGATCTGTTGTCACGTAACCCCCTGGTGACCAACGACTAGGATCTACTTCGAATCTTCAACGATTTCTCTCTCTCCTTGTCTACAAACTTATGAAGTTGTAGATATTGTGCCACCTGTCCCTCTGGATGATGGACGGTCCCTAGCCTATTCAGGACTTCGACGAATCCTCGCTTCTGTGTACACACAGAGACTTAAATCTCGTCTCCTTTTCCCATATCCGACGATCCAGAATGATGTTGATCCCTCTTGAATGGATCTTAGTCGATGATTCATGAAACCTTCAGAACTCCGTTCCCCTTGAATATTTCTCCTGCTATCTATCTTGATATTTCTCTCTCGAACCCTTTGAATACTTAGAGGGTTACTTTGACACTTAGTCGAATTTCGAATCTGTGCACTCCTTGCAACATATTCTTATGCAAGACTTAGCTTATTGCGGGAGATTGTGCACACCTTGCAAGAGTCTCTTTTCACTCCTTGCAAATGGAATTTTTACGCTATCTCTTCTGAGCTTATAAGTCGAAATAGACTCTGTCACTCCTTGCAGCAGATTCTCACGCAAGACTTAATTTCTTGCGACGAATGTGCACACCTTGCAGCAGTCTCTTTGCAATCCTTGCAAATGGAAGTTTCACTCTATCTCCTTGCAGACTGTATGCACACCTTGCACGAACTTATCGAAGATAAAACAATTGAAACTTATCTAAACACTTCACAATTTCATATACTCAACAACATAACTCATTCATTCATGAAAACAAAATAAAAGGGAATTGTAAACAGTAGCAACACCATGCATTGGATCAATTTTCCTCTGTTATATTCATTCCAATGTAAATGGCTACAACTATGATAAAACAAGAACTAAAAACTCAACAACAACTAAATCACAACAATTTCCTACTAATTTGCAGCAGCCTCATTCGGGCATACAAAACCTCTATTTATCCTAGAGGGCTCCTAGAGTTCCCTCCAACTACTCCTCTACTCGAGAAAAAAACTAAATTCTACTTAATTTTTGTTACATTAAAGTCTAGGAGTGAAACTCCCAGATCACTCGTGATAATTCAGATCCCAAGCGTTTGATCTTCTTTAGTTTTTCAATTAGTTCAAAAAAGATTTGCAGGAAACGCCAGCGTTTAATATTTTGAATGATTCAAAGGCGCGCTAAGGCGTTGAGTTGTCTCTCCACGTGTGCTTGTTGACGATGCTCCTGCATCACTACTACTGTTTGGCAAGGACTATTCTACATTATCCATCTCTTCTAATACTTCTATTTGTCAGGGACTATGCTACCTTGTATCCTTGTTACTCTTATATATTACTCTTGAATTTTGGATATTGGACCCCAGACTCTGTTATTATAGAGTTTGTTTATTATAATCATTAATTTAATGCGAGATACTTTATCTTACACAACAAATTTCATAAATGACATCGTCACTATGTGGCTATTATTGATCTCTTTTATTATATGTGTTATAGTATGGAGTGAACTTTGAATCACTTCTTCATACTAAAATGTTTTAATATGCTAAGAAAAATTGATCTTTGAGTGAAGGGTAGGAGGTTCAACCAACAATCCAATTTCAATAAAAAGATTTTCTTTCTTTCAATTAAGAGCTCTATTCCTCATATTGATCCTTCTTCACTCCTCATCTATAGAAATTGGAGGATTGGGTATTCACTCCTCATATATAGAAATTAAAAGAGTTCTTGCAAGTGATTTCAATGAGAGAGATTAAGACTATATTGTAAATTTCTCCTAGTAGCATGTGATTAGAATGTTCTCTTATGTAATGATCAAACACAGACAAACTCAACTCCACTAAACTTCATTTACTCTTATTCTCTCGGGATTCAACTAAATTGTTCCATACAAGGAAATACACATATATGTTTACATCCAATTCATATTCACTTTAAACTCCACCTTTGCAACATATAGGAGACACCAATCCTTTAAACATGGAGAAATATGCATTACATAAATCATATGAAAAGGTTGCAAGGTAGTGTGGGAATAATACAACCACTACATGCCAAACAAAAAAACACATATGAACTTAACGATTTATAGAATCCATAGACTACAAATGGAGAGAAGGAACAATGAGTTGAGTTAAAAATTAACTTGTCAAATGTAAGGCACAATTCTCTAACCAGAAACCATCCAAAGGAAATATTTATATGCTAAAAAACAATTGCATGGCCTCTTGTAGATGGACATAGACTCCTAGGAATCACACATCTTATACGACCTTTGTACGGCATGTACAACCTTCAATTCGCCTCCAAAGGCTACATACAACTTGTAGGGAGGACGTTGGGGCTAAGTACGACTTCTAAGATGGTCACTGACTATATATAATCCTTAGGAAAATAAGATAACACCTGTGGAAACCATGACAAGCAAGGAAAACGTTTTTCCTTCTCCAACATTTAATAAGCTAAAAAAAAAATAGAAATGGAAACTCTCTATAATAGTGCAATATCCAAATAATGGTGTCCATAGATCTCCAATCTAATAAATAAACCAATTGTGGAGGATAGAAAGTTGTTGCTACTCTTTAAATGTTAAGGAGAATGAATCTATGAAGCAAAACATATAGTTTCTAGATAGAATAAATCCTCATACCATTAGAATAAACTAAGCAACCATTAAAATACAAAGTAGATCCATTTAAAATCAAATACCAAACTAACTCAACCTTAAAAACAAAACAAAGAGAAAATCCATCACATGAACACAACATTTACCCTGAAAACCCAAATGGGAAAACCAACATTTGATTGCCTTCAACCAAGCTCTTTATCTCTCAATAAAGTGCAAGTTACGGTACCCTCAGGATATCTAGTCCAATCTCAATATTCACATGGGAATTTAGGTAGCAATTCCACCCACCCTCAGTGAAAGAACCCCTATATTTTTGTGGTGTAAGAGTAAATAGGAGAATAGCTCAGCTAGGGTTGAAGTTGAAGGCCAAGCATCCAAAACTCTTTAGCTTCCCCCAAGTCTAACATGCTTCTCCTCTTTTGTCTTTTTTTTTTCAAATAAATTTGAGGAATAATATCTCATGTTTTTTTTTAATACAAAATTTATCTTTTTCTTTCTCATTTGTTTTTTTCAATATGTTTTATTTTCATTCATTTTCATTCCCCATGCTTACATTAAGAGTACTATATTAATTTAGGTGTGGACACTAGTTGAGATGACATAGGTCCCTTCACACCATAAACCTTGTCTCATACCTCATACATAACCTTGAAATTTTCTTGTGTTGATCCTTGTAGAACCTAAGCTAATAGCCAAATATTGTTGTGCATATCCAATTTGGACCACATCTCCCCATTGGGAGGATTTTGGTCTCCAAAATATTCCAAGGATAGGTGAGGGAACTTTCTTGCAATCTATGGTTCCTCTCATACCATTTTTCTTTCCTTGGAGTTTTCCTTTTGAGGCCAATTTTCCATATTTCTTTTCATCCTCTGTGAGTTACCCATTCCTCTCATTGCAAAATTTTGTCTTCCTTCAATTCCCGAAGAGGAGAACCTAATGGTCCTCTTCTCCATCCAACATGGAGGGCTTGAATAGCCTTAGATACTCCACAGTCACCATTGAGATAATTTTCATATAAGGAGAAAATATAAACCTAAAATAACTCCCATTCACCAGCTCAATGATGTCAAAAAGTTTATCTTTGAGTGGCTTGAATTTCTTTGTTGATCCTTGCAAAGATAAATCCACAACTTATCTCCAACATGAAACTTATGCTATTCTCTATGGTATCCATTTCTATCCTTATACTAGTGTTGGTTTGTCTCAAGATGCTCTTGTGACTTCAAATGTATCTGCTTGATCATATCCGCAAATGTGCTTTCTTTCTTCTCATCTCCTTGAAATTTTGATTTGTCTCTTTGTTGTCCATACACAATGTCAAATGGTGAGGGAGGTGTTGGGACAGGGGCAGACCTAGGGTTCAACGTTACAAAAATGCACCAACAAAACCCTAACTACCGCCCCTTTCAGCAACACCTGTGAAGCAGATGAAGTCTCACCCGAGGTAGAGGCAGGGGTGGTTGCATGACTCAGATGTCTACAACCTTAGCTGGGACACAAATATGTGATTGTAACACCTTAACATAGAACTTAGTTATTATAGTTCGTTAATATTCATCCTTAGTTCACAACGCAGCTAAACCCTGACAACAGATCAACGCAACATTCACACAGATCCAATAAATTCAAGCACTAAGCATACCAATATAGATCAAATCTAACATTCATTCACATTATTTAGCACTAAGATATCATATCAGATTCATCTATCAACTAACATCACACTAATCATTGAATCACATAAACAAAAGAACATCCAAAAATCACAAAGCATTCAAAACATAGGATATACGTGGTTCACCCCCACCCTGGGGCTACGTCCACCAACTCTTCGTCTTCTTTATTATCTTCGATCAATCTTATTACATGCAAAAATCCTCAAAATCAACTTCGCAGAGGACATGAGATCTGCGCACCTCTCTAGATCCTCCTTCCTTGAGTTATAGCACAAATCCTTCCACAGTCTCTTACAATCACTTGCACTTAGCTCTGCAAGCCTCACACAGTATGCACAAAGAAATTACCACTTAGCACTTAGCACTTACCACACTTGCAACTGACTAGTCACTATTCACTACTTCTTACATCGCCTAGAATTTTATTTATACATTACAAAATAGGCCTAAGCATGGGTAAACCCATGAGACAACATCCCCATACCCATTAGATAGGCCCAAAACCCAAAAAGGCCCTAAAAAGGGTCCGATATCCCGCGATCTCTACTTCTTCTTGCGCTCTTCCTTCGACAGCCTGTCAAAGTCCCAAAAATAGGTCAAACATGACCAAGGATCCTCAAAACTTGGTCAAGGGTCAACATGCCCCCAACACTCACCTGTGACTCATCCCGAGTCACTCTGATCTGGGTAATTCTATGTCAAAATCCTGGAGCTTGGCTCGATCTGCTTCGACTTGTTGTTGTGCCATGGCCTCTTGCTCAACAAACTCTTGGATAACAAATTCATTGATAGGTCCCTCTAAGCATTGTTCAGTTGCAGTGACGACTTGCTCCAGTTCTTCTCCTCGGCCTTCGATCTCTGAGAATAGTTGGCAAGCCTCATCCTATATAGGTTGAAGCCTTTGAATTACTTCCATGACTCTGCTCTGAATGGTGTGTACCTGCTGTTGAGAAGTGCACTGCTCTTGGGATCGCTTCATCCTTTCAACAGCTGATAGGGGCTTCAACTGTGCATGTATTGTTTCTTCTTGCTGCTTCACCTCCTGGAGCTGTGACTCCAGTGCCTTCAGTTCTAGGTTCTTATTGAGTTTCTCATAAGTCTAGGCACTATGATCAATTAGTTGTTTACATTCCATGGAAAGGGCCTTTATTCTCTCAACTGTGCTTCGAGCAGTTGCATATTTTTGATCCCTCACATATTGTGAGGTGTCGGGCACTGTGTGGAGCTCTAAGTCTACTATTATTTGCTGTAGCTGTTGGATAGCTTCTGCGAGTTGTTGTACTTGATGCTCGACTCGGTCTTCTGCCTTTGTCTCTAAGCCTGTGACAGAGCGAAGTGCTCTGTTGACTGCTTCTTTCACTTCGAGTTGTTTTGTGAGAAACTGTTCTTTTTCTTGTTGAATCTATGCTTTCTCCTCTTCAAACTTTGTCTGGAGAGAAACCTTCTCCTACTCCACAACTCAACATTTTTCTACGACTACTTCTTACAGTTGCTTCAAAGCCTAGGTGGCTTGTTCTGTTTCTTCCTGTGCGTGACGAAGGCGAGCTTCGGTCGCATCAGCTAGTCGATGGAGTTGGGCTGGCTCATCTCCTAACTCTGGTTCTATTTTCTGTGATGAATTAGGATGGCCCGGATCTGTGAGCAGTCGACGGAGAGGCATGCACTCCTCTCGTTGATGATGCTTGTACACCCACAAACTTTACCCTTTCAGACATTACTCTTTTAGACATAAGGTCGATGAGTACCTCCTTCACAGACTCTTCGACTGCACTAAGTTCTTTGTACATACACTCTCGTGGTTGAATATCTTAGGTTTGAAGAGTAACTACTCAATGCAACAGGATGGATGGTGATAGCTCGATGATCACTGTGCGAAATAAACTGATCTGCGGGCTCAGATAATCACGGTTGGAAAAAGTGTTCTCGATGCAAGGCTCGACGAAATAAGTAGATAACTTAGGAAACAAATCTCTCCAATGGGTGAGAAGCCTTCATTAATTCAATTATGTCCGTTACAACGCAGTCACAATGGTCTGATGGCAATATTTCTGACCATAAATTTTGTTCTACCCATTCGAGACATCAGTCTAATGGTTATACTATTTCCAATGGTTATATTGCTTCGCCATGGCGAAGTGCCATGTGGTGTTTTTCTGCTATCCCAACGAAGTTTCTGTTTTGCAAATTTTCCTTCTACGAAGTTCCCTCTGGAACCTTCTGTAAGTTTTCGATCTTTGATCTCTTCTTACTTAGTTTTCTAGCCTTCTTTCCAGTGAGCTTCGTCTCGGTATTCCTCTTTCCATTCTGATTCGTATCTCCTCTTGGCATAGTAACTTCACGATGTTGAGATTCTTTCCTAGGATTCAAGGGCAATACTTCTTCTCTATCTGGGGTAGGTGCTTCATTCTTCTGTGAGTCTTCTTGTGTTATTTCAACTTCGACATCCAAGTTTCTGGTTCTAAATAACTTCAATCCGTTCTCTTGTTCTTCAATCAAGTGTGCGATCCTCCTAGTCATGAAATCTTTCAACTCTTGCTTCTTCTGCTCTAAGACTTCTTCTTATTTCCTTCTAGCCCGATCCCTTTCAATCCAAGGTTTTCCTAGTAATATAAAAAATGGGGCGCTATTCTCAATAAATTTAACAACCTCATAAATATCTGGGTGAGCCTTCCATGTAGGTTTATCATCTTTCCTCTAAATAATCCTATTCCTCCCAATGAAGGAATCTTAGCAGGCTTTCCTAAAGTTTCCCAAGTTCTTTCTGTCATAATATTCACATGTGTTTCTTCATCCATGACACAGTCAATGTTGAAGTCTCCTATTCTTACTTCTATGCACTCTTTTTATTTGAAGATCTCTAATAAGTTGATATTTCGGTGGTCATTTAGGGTTTCTTTCATTTGCATTAGTACATTTTCTGATTCTTTCTGGGGTTCTACCATGGTCTCAGTTTCTTGATATTTCTCAAGGTTTTCTTGTCTCATATTCATTCTTTCAACCTTAGAAATCATTCTAGGGCAATCCAAAACTTCATGATCCATAGCTTTACAACAAAGACAACTGGGTCTTATACCAGGGCATTCCTTAGCAAGATGTCTTGGTCTTCTGCAACTGTAACACAGAGTTAATCGTCTCTTTCTCTTAAATGATTCCCATCCTTTCCTGTACTGCACACTAGGATCATGGTAGCTAACCTGCAAAAAAATATTTCTAGGATCCTGCATCCATTTGTTAGTCCAAACATTTTCTCTATTCCTAGGAATAACATGTCTTTCACTATTCTTATAAGATCTACTCATATCAAATCTTCTTTCTTCTAGCTGTGCCCTAGTTTTCAGGCTAGGACAAAATTTATCAAACATACCTAGATCCATATTCTTGAAACACAAATTTCTACTTATCTTACTTTTAGCAGAGCACAAAGCTTCTAGATCTAAAACGTTTTACTATTCTTACCTTTCTCAGAGCGCAAGGCTTCAAGATCTTACCTCTTTTCTTCAGATCAGACTTCTCTTCTTAGCATAGAGTTTCACAATCCAAGTAGAGTACTATGCACCAGGGCAATAGATCTACACACAGAGATTTCACAGTTTCAGATCAGATCTTCACACACAGATTCTTCTTCCTCAATTCCCAACAATCACAGTTTCAGGTATCGGCAACGGAACCATTTGTTGGCACAGGGGCAGACCCAGGGTTCAAAGCTACAACAAAGCACCAACAAAACCCTAACTACCGGCCCTTTCGGCAACACCTGCGAAGCAGATGAAGTCTCACCCGAGGTAGAGGCAGGGGTGGTTGTAGGACTCAGATGTCTGCAACCTTAGCTGAGACACAGATCTATGATTGTAACACCTTAAAAGAGCACTTAGTTATTACAGTTCGTTAATATTCATCCTTAGTTCACAATGCAACTAAACCTTGACAACAGATCAACGCAACATTCACACAGATCCAATAGATTCAAGAACTAAGCATACCAATATAGATCATATCTAGCATTCATTCACACTATTCAACACTAAGCTATCATATCAGATTCATCTATCAACTAACATCGCACTAAGCATTGAATCACATAGACAAAAGAACATCCAAAAATCACAAAGCATTCACAACACAGGATATGCGTGGTTCACCCCCACCCTGGGGCTATGTCCACCAACTCTTTGTCTTCTTTATTATCTTCGATCAATCTTCTTACATGCACAAAGCCTCAAAATCAACTCCATAGAGGACATGAGATCTGCACACCTCGCTAGATCCTCCTTCCTTGAGTTATAACACAAAGCCTTCCACAGTCTCTTACAATCACTTGCACTTAGCTCTGCAAGCCTCACAAAATATGCACAAAGCAATTACCACTTAGCACTTAGCACTTAACACACTTACAACTGACTAGTCACTACTAGTCACTATTCACTACTTCTTACATCACCTAGACTTCTATTTATACATTACAAAATAGGCCTAAGCATGGGTAAACCCATGGGCTGACATCCCCATACCCATTACATAAGATCAAAACCCAAAAAGGCCCTAAAAAGGGGGCGAGATCCCGCGATCTCCGCTTCGTCTTGTGCTCTGCCTTCGACAGCCTGTCGAAGTCCCAAAAATAGGTCAAAATGACCAAGGATCCTCAAAACTTGGTCAAGGGTCAACAGGAGGTAAATTGCCAAAACAAGTCTCAAAAGGTTATTTATTTGTGGAAGAATGAAGTGCTCAATTGTATGAGTGATGGGTGTACACCAACTACTTGTCCCAAGTCCTTGGATGCTTACTATTATACCCTCTCAACAATTGTACCAACATCCAGTTGACAACTTCCATTTGTCTATCAGTTTTGGAATGAAGTGCAATGGAATACCTTAGCTTAGTATATATTCTCTCCAAAATTATGGTCCAAAATATTCCTAAGAACCTACTATCTCAATCAAATATGATGGAGCTTGAAAATCCAAAATGTTCCCAAACATGACTAAATAATAACTCAAATTCTTCTCGTCCAAAGATTATCTTCTTGCACAAAATGAGTGCACACATATTGTTGAAGTGGTCTACCACGAAAAACAAGTAGTCGTGGCATTTCTAGGACATATGAAATCCTCCAAAAAATTCCATGGAGCTGCTCTCCCAAGGCCTTCTTGGTACTTGCAGTGAAAAATAAATCCCAAGCTTTATGTTTTTTGTCTTGTTGATGCTACAAATAACACAACCTCTAACAAATCTCACCAGTTTCTCCTAAATCTTTTTCCAATACACATACCTCTACAAATTTTTCATTGTCTTTGTTATGCCAAAATTCCCATCAATCCTCGAAGTGTGAGATTCCCTCATCAATTGAAACCTTTTGACCCGTGGTTTGCACAACTTGTCCAATTTGTACAATAACCTATCTTGGAGATGATATTCATTTCCTTCCATGACAATAACCAATCTCTCCTTCAGCTACTTGTATACTCCTCTAAACTATTCATCTCCCTCATAGTCTTTACTCGACAATTCATGGGTGAAGGGATCAAGCTTCATGATCACTCCAACTACTTCTATCTTCCTCCCTGGGGGTTGTGAAAGCATATCAAATAACGTGTTTTTATATCATTTCTTGTATCATATTAGGAGGTCCAGTTGTTGCAATAATCCAAACCACTTGCAGTGCATCACTTGTTACATATTTCTTTGACTTTGTAGGTACTATAGGGGTTCATGATCGGGGTGTATGATGGTTGATTTTTCAAGGGGGGTAGTCCTTCCACTTCTTCATCTCTTGCAAAATCACATAGAGGTCTTTATGATACATGGGGTTATCAAGTACTACTCCATGAAACAACTTTTAATGATAACATATTGTTCTTCCAACTTGCATAAGCATTGCCCCTAATGCATATCCACTTGCATATGTATCTAGTTGAAATGGTCATTGCAAATTTGGCATGGTTAGGACCACATAATTGTTGATATTCTTCTTCAAGTCTTTGAATGTTCGTTGTGTGGCTTACCCTAGTAGAATATATTCACCTTAGTGGTCATAGTGCAATGGTGTTGCTACTACAGAAAAGTTTGCAATGAACTTCCTCAAGTATTGAGCCACTCTCATAAAACATTTGACCTCTGTCAAGTGGGTGGGAACATGTCATTATTTGATGGTTGTGATATTTTCCAGATACACCCTTAGCTCTCCTCCACTGATCATATTTCCAATATAAATCAAGGACTCCTTCCCAACTCACACTTCTTCAAATTTGCAATAAACTAATTCTTCTATAACACCTCTAGTACCTGCATCACATGTGAGATTTGCTCTTGCCAAGTATTACAGAATATTAGTATGCCATCCAGGTACATGATTACAAATGTATCAATAAAAGGATGTATCACATCATTCATCAATCTCATTAAATTTGCAAGTGCATTACATAAACTAAAAGGCATCACTAACCACTCATACAAAAATTGTCTCATCTGGAACGTTGTCTTCCACATGTCTTTTGCTTTGATTCTCACTTGATAGTAACTTGATTTGAGGTCCATCTTGGTGAATAAATTGGCTTGTTGCAACTGATCCAATAGGTAATTTATCCTTGGAAGAGGATATATATTCTTGATGGTGATTTTTTTAAGAGAACAATAGTTAATGCACATTCTCCATCTACCATCCTTTTTTGGCACCATCATGATGAGTGAACCACATGATGATGTATTGGTCCCGATGACTCCTTGCTCCAAAAATTGTTGCAACTGCTTCTTCACTTCATCTGTTTCAGTGATAGATTTCCTACACATCCAAATGTTTGGTAGTGGCAACTCCAAAAACAACTAAACCTCATGCCGAAGCTCTCATTTCGGTGGAAACCCTTGAGATTCTTGGAACACCTCCTTGCAAGCTTCAACTAGTTGTTGTATATATTGACATTTCTTGCCACTACATCCTTCCAAGGATGCCTTCATCTCCAACTCATTTCCTTCTCCTTGCTACTTCTCTAAAAAAAAATAAGAAAAAATTGTTTGTGTTGCCAATGATTATTATAGCCTAATGAGTATTGATCAAAGAAAGTTTTCCTTTGTACTTGTGTGCATTTATGGCACATGCCTTCTAATGTTTAACAATCCTATACTAGTTTTCTCTCCTCTTGAATATGTCATCTATCATGTACAATTATGGGCTTCTCAAGATGCCTCCACACACATCCAATGGAACCTCTTTTTCATCCACTTCATCCACAAGGTTTTAGTCGATGGAAAAATTGAATCTACATTATTTGCCTACTCTCAATTATACATCTTGTCTTACCCGGACCAAGGGGTATGGCTACGAATGGTCATGAGTCTCTAAGCCAATCTTCTCAACCAATTGTGAAAATATAAATTTGGATTTTGAATGAGGATCAAACACATAATCCACCTTAATTTGTTTCATGTGGGTCTTGATGCAGAATAGCTTTGTCATCTCTTTCTCTTCCTTGTCACTGTAATCAACTAGTGTTATTTGTTTCTAAAGAGTAGTACAATTGATATTCCCTTCTAGTTTTGAGGTATTTTCCAACCTCTGCTTGACATCTACAATTCTCAAAGCCTTCTTCTTCCTCCTCCTTTGAAAATGCTTGGGGGACTTCTCTGGGTACAATTTCTAGTAGTCTTCCTCAATGTGTCCCTTTTTCTCGCAAGCCTTACATTGCTTTATGGAAGGTATTTCTTCTTGTGTTGTTGCCACAATATTACTTTTGGACCACTTCTTATTCTTCCATTTTATTTATTTATCTTGTGGTTCTATTTTCTTGTGCATGCCAAACTGTTGATTCTACTTGCCTCCTTCAAGTTTACTATTCGTGAACATTTTCTTCATCAATTTTCTTGGGATTGAATAGCATTAATTGTCACCAAATTTGAGGAATCAATGCTACCAAATACTTGATAAACATATATAGATTTTTGAGAGAGACACCAAGTTGTATATCTCTCTTCCTAAACTCTATAGTGAACTACTAAACTAATTTCCCTTTCCTTTCCCTTAAGTAGTGTCATCCATTCTATTGGTGCTCCTCATATCCAATTGGATGGAACTAAGATTTAATCATGGCCTTGAACACCTCCCTATTGGTCACTAGTGTCTCATTTTCTAGTGCTTTTCCCATAGCATCACTCTCCCACCATGCCAAACCATGGCCTTCTAGCTTTAATCTAGCAAATGTAATCCTCTGTTTCCGGTGACTTCATGTGCACTGAAGTACACCTCCATCTATTGTAGCCACTAGCTCATTTTGATGGAATCAACTTATCATGCACAAGGCTTGATGTCTACCTTTGTCTCTACACAAAAAGGCACCTACATTTTTCTATAGTTGCATTATCCCATAACTATCTCAATATTGAGCTCTAACTCTTGTTCCTCCTTTTTATTGAACTCTTCCAGGTTAGCCTTATGTTCTCCATGATTAGTATCTATTTCAATTGCTTGCATCACCTTTTCTACTAATAGTTGTGTTACCATTGTTGTAAATATGGAAATGCTTTGCTTTAACTTATCCAACCTAACCCTGGGATATTCTTCTTCATCTTCTCCATGATCGCCCCTCATTATTGGTCCTTTGCTTCTCTGAAGGGTTGGAAACAATTCCTTTCCACTTCTCCTATAGTCATTGTCGGTGTTTACCACACAAGTATCACCAAGTAAATTTGAACATGAGATTTGATACCATATGTTCCATAAATGGTAGGCTTATAGCTTGTCCATTTCACCAACACAAATTCTTGAGAAACTTATAACCACCTTCAATTATTTCAAGTGCTTTCAATGAGAGAGATGTAGACTGTATTGTAAATTTCTATCGGTAGCATGTGCTCATAATGTTATCCTATGTAATGTTTAGACACAAACAAACTCCACTCCACCAAACTTCACTTTCTCTTAATCACCTGGGCTTCAACTCAATTTTTCCATACAAGACAATACACATCTATGTTTACATCTAATTCTCATTCACTTTAAACATCGCCTTTGCAACATATATGATATAAAAATCCTTTAAACATAGGAGGAATATCCATTGCATAAATCATATGAAAATGATGCAAGGTAGTGTGGGAATAACACAACCCACTTATATATATATATATATATATATATATATATATATATAAGAACCAAATGATTTAAACAATCCATGGCCTACTAATGGAAATAAGGAACAATTAATTGAGTTAAAAATGAACTTGTCAAATGTATGACATAGTTCTTCAACTCATAACCGTCCAAATAAAATATTTGTATGCCAACAACCAATCATTCACATGGTCTCTTGTAGATGGACATATGCTCCTAGGAAGTGCATGGATTGCATGGCCTTCAATTCTCCTCCAAAATACGTGTATGAACTATAGGGAGGACATTGGGGATGAATACAACTTGCAAGATGGTTATGGACAACATATAATCCTTAGGAAAACAAGATAATGACATGTGGTAGCCATGACAAGAAATAAGTTTTTTTTTCCTTCTCCAACAATCAATAAGCTAAGAAGAACTAGAATTGGAAACTCTCTACAAGAGTGAAACAACCAAATAACGGTGTCCATAAATCTCCAATATCATAAATAAACCAACGATGGAGGATGGAGAGTTGTTGCTACTCTTTAAATGACAAGGATATTGAATCTATGAAGAAAAATGCAGAGTTTCTATACAAAATAAACCCTCACACCATTAGAATAACTAGGATCTAGTAAAACAAAGACTATCTACATTTAAACTCAGATACCAAACTAATTATGTATTAATAATAACATAGAGCAAAAATACATCACACGTGAACACAATATTGACCCTGGAGACCCAAATGGGAAAACCAACATTCAATTGGTTTTGGTGAGTCTGTTTATTTCTTGGGAAAGTGCAGGTTACAATACCCTTAGGCTCTCAGGTCCATTCTCGGTCTTCACATGGGAATTTAGGCAACAATTCCACTCACCCTTAGCTAAAGAACCCATATTCCTTTGTGGTACAAGAGTAAATAGGAGAATATCTCAATGGGGTTGAAGTTGGAAAGATATGAATCCCCTACTCTTCATCTTCTACCAAGTCCAACATGCTTTTCATATTTTGTCTTTTTTTCAAATACATTTGAGGAATAGTGTATCATGTTTTTATTTTTTAAACACACAATTTATCTTTTTCCTTCTTATTTTTTTTCAATATGTTTTCTTTTCATTCATTTACATTCCTCATGCTTACATTGAGAGTACTATATTAATGCATATGTGGACAGTTTTTGGGATGGCATGGGGCCCTTCACACCATCAATATTATATCCTACCTTATCCATAGCCTTGAACCTTTTTTGTGTCTATCCTTGTAGAACCTAAGGTGATAGCCAATTGTTTGTGCATATTCAACTCATATCAACTAATATGCCCCTTTACAAGTATATGGTTGTTAGAGAACATCTTGAGAAAATGGATCTAAGAAAATTGCAAAGTGAAGGGCTTGATCAATATTCATTTGTGCATAAAGGGTTTCTTCATAGCTACATTTGTTCTATTGCAATATCAATAAAATATTTTTGAAGCGAGCCATTATTTTATAAATTTTGTCAGGATTCATATGTGATACTATACCATGCTCCATTTTAACCCAATAAACTAGGATCTCACCAAATCACTGATATGAGTTAAACTTAACTCCCTCCCCACTAATTTTTTCACTAAAAATATTTTAACAACATTTGGAAATTCATAAATCACAAAGAACAAACTCTAAATGATTTATGCAAAATTATGTGTTATTATGATATCACAAAGAACAACTATACATGCCTTACATAATACTTTTTGTTGTTATGAAGCTCTCTTTCCCCCTCTTGAACATCCCTATTATTTTGGGAAATCAACATTGAGAATGCTCTCAAACAATTTACTACAAGCACATTTGTTTCATTGGTAGATCACATTGTCATAATAATGGCCACTAAGCTCGAGATTTTCCTTTATCTAAACATCAAAGCCTTGTACCAAACACTTTGATTCACTTGTAAGATCTAAGTATATATCTAGAATATTTGACTATTGTTGATAGAAATTAAAGTAGGGGAAAAAATGAGGCAAGGGACACCAATCAAGGGGTAAACCAATTTGAGGTCCTACATACATTACAAATCAAACTACAACGACCCAAAAAGACAAACCTTGTTAAAAATACAATTTTCCTTCCCATGCTCATATTTTCAACCACACATTGACTATGCTATTGGAAAACCACCTTCGGCCTGGAAATGTTCCACCATAGGAAGACCTAATGACACGTGACTTGTTGGATCAAGAAAAAATAAATTCCAAGAAACACCAATTGAGAAAGGCTCTTCCTCAATAATCTCCTCAAGGCCCATTCTCAAATCAGAAATTAATTCAACCACTCACACTTTTGGATATTGACAAAGGTATGGATGGCCATTGAGAGACGAAAATATATACCATCTTCGCAATCGAGAGATTCTTTCCCTTAGACATGAATCCCATCATGTAGAAAATGCATATAACAAACATCTCTATCAATTGAAACAAGAATTTGAAGCACAAATTACACAAAATGAACCTTCTTAACCTAGAACAATGTATCATATTTGGGTATTCATGGTTCACCCCCCAACAAAGAAACCAAATGAATCAAAAAAATAAAAATCGAGGATGACATATGAATTCCAAAAGATGGTCAAGGTGGGAAAAAATATGGTAGATGTCGGGAAAATAACTTGCATGGAAATATATTTCCCATCCCCCCTAAACATCCACTCACATAATATAATATGATTGATTTTCCTAAGAAAAATAAGAATAATACAGAATAAATAACAATGGAATAGTCGAACATTGTTTTCCTCCAAGAGATTGAATGAGATATCAATACAATTATGTTGTATGCCCAACAAATATGGAAATGGTGGGAGGTAATTTCCAATAGATTATGAGGCTTATTCAAAGGGATTGCCATTTTGTGGAATCCCAAGACTATTAGAATCACATAACCCAACAATAATAGAGCATGGATATCATCAATTTCTTTTCTAGAATATCTTCGAACATCATAGAGAAATCAACTAATGTATATGCTCCAATAATGTAGCATGATAAGTTAGTAAGTTGGTCCTCCTGGGAAAATTACCATCACCTCATATGGGTAACCATGAATAACGATAGAGACTTTAACACCACCCTTCATGTCGATGAAAAGAAATGAGGCATCAGAAAACAACACATAACATTTTAGAAATTCCAACAACTCTTTAATCTCTTGAAATTAGTAGATCTACCACCCCCAAAATGGATTATTCATATAAAGGAGTAGAATAGGATGGGATCCTCTAATGGTTAAGAGGAAAGAACATTTCTTATTCTTAGAGAATTTTCGCATTGACCCTAATGTATCAACATAATTTTTCACTTTACCTAGAGCAAGGCCAGACCATTGACCTATCCTACTTCATATCCAAAAATTGCATAGTCCTCAAAATATACCATTTAGGTTTGAGATGATGTAGACTACTCATTTGAGTTTTGAATAAAACATCCAAATATGTTGACAATATTACCAAGAAGTTTTGGATGTATAACTTACAACAAAACTTAAATGAATGAAGAAAGACTTTAAAAAATGGAACAAAGAAACCTTTGAAAACATCTTCCAAAAAAGAAAGAATATTGATGATGCACCAAAAACAATTCAACAAGAAGTATTATCTAAGAGTGTAACAACAAATACGTATAAAAAACAAGTCAATGGTTTAACGAAAAATGAATAGCAATAACATTAGGAAGAAATGTTTTGGAGACAGATATCAAAGTCAAATAACTACAAGAGGGAGACAAAAAAATCCATTTTTTTCACCATATAACTATGTATAACAATAATTGTAACAAAATATACATACTCCCCAACCACCTAAAGGATGTCTTAGAAACTTGAGATGAGACTCGGAAAGAAATGTCCTCCCACTTTTGAAACACTTTAATATATCCCTCAAAGAATATGTATTATTCCATTAAGAAGGTTTCTGCACACAACCTGTCATTGATTACAACGTGAAAAAACCAACACCTCTACAAGAAAGTCTCTAAGGAAGAAGTATGGAAACTAGTATGTTGTTTAGCCAAAGGAAGTGCCTCAGAGCCATATGGTTTCCCAACATATCTTTTCCACCTATTCTAGGATATGGTAAGAAAATACACACATATCAATATGGATGGACCACTATGGGATCTTTAGTTTGATCTAAATCAATAGCATGGTACATGCCCTTGTCTAGTGGATGTTTTGCAAGCATATCCTACAAGACTACCTTATACTTCTGTAGTAAGGTAGAGAGGCATAACGTATAGGTTTGTTGAGGATTTGACTCCATACAACTAAAGTGGTTATTCTTTAGAAGTTTAAACATGTGTCTTGAGTCCATGTTATAGATACAAATTGTAAGTGGCATTCCTTTGATAGTGAATTCGTGACCATCTTAATGAAAGGAGAGGCATTTATCCATGTGGTTAGTGGAGTAGGTATGTATGAAAATAGTCCATTTTGTATGCAATACAACATACACTTCTCCAACATTTGTGACATAAAATTCATCCTTGAGGCTACATTCTTCTATGGTAAGTTTGATCTTATGTGTTACACCGTTACACTTAATATATTTTTGGCTTGGTAGGTTGATGGGAAAGTGTTTGAAATTATCTAGATGGAGACCTAAATTCTTAACTTGTTTCTTAAAAAGAATTTTTAGGGTATTACCATTATATTGTAACATGGCCTCTTTGTTTTTAATATTGGAAAACATGAAGGTATTAAATATCCCCACCAAATCATGTTAAGAAGAGAGATTGATGGTTCTCATCCTTAACATTAGAGTGCATTGGTTTTGTAGTGTGGAGTCATTATTTGATTATTAATGAAGATAATCTTCCATAGGTTCAATTTCAAAGTCAAATTGGCATAGATATTCATCCATTTTATTTTTTAGAGTTGCATACATGTTCCTTAAATGGGGTTGAGATCATTTATAAGAGAAGTTTGAGGTGGAGAAACTAGGTTTTCAGAAAGAAAGTGAATGGTATTTTGATTTTCGACATTTCAAACTTTCCCTCTTCCTTTTCCTTTCTATCATATGCATAACCCTTGTTACTAGAACCAGATATTTTCCTCTTAACAACGTCAACATGACTCTCTTCTCTTCTATCTATAGTAATGGTTTTTTTAAAAGATTCAAGTTCAAACATTTTTACCTCATAAATTTTTGTCCTTAGATTTGAAACATAGATTTCCTACACCTTATCTACAAAGAGTTTGGTCTTGGCCTCCAAGACTTGGAACCTCTTACTGTATTCCTCAATTGGCATGTATTTCTAGAACACTTGCATGAATCGAACATCATAGATTCATTCCATTTATGGTATTCTCTTTGATTTACTGCATTTGCAAACTAACAGAAATTCCCTATAGGAATTTTAGAAATCCATATCTCATAATAGGTATGGGATAACCCAACCAAATGATTTATGGTCACATTAACTTATCCTCCTTGTTGATCATGTGTTGCACCATGAATGCTAACATTTTCTAGCTTACCTAAGGATGCACTTCCACTTTACCACTAAATTTATATTGTGGGATGTTTGTGTGAAGGTTTAAAGTGGGTCTATAAGGGTTTCATGTCATCAACACTCTAAAATGGATATTGTCTTTCATTATCAAGGGTCCAAGTTGTTGATGAATGCAACTATGTGAGACATTCTCCAACTTACAAACTTGTGAGGTGTGGATCATTGCAACTATGTGAAGCCTTTCTCTCAGCTTACAAACCTGAGAGAAATCCCCTAAGAAGGGTATGTGGTTCCTGCCTGAGATATAGCTAGGAAGGTAGAGATGACCTCCTCCATTAAGAGAGTGAGAATAACTCCAGATGATTATCCAGTGGGAAAGGCAATTTGATGAGTTGGACGTACCTATGTCTGAGCACAAGGTGAACGTGTGAAATCCCAAAGTGTTGGGTGCATCATCATGTGAACAGAAATGAAGATGATGTGTTAGCCTCCTCTAAGCAACAGAGTTGACGAGAAAAATCCAGATGATTCTCTTGTGTGAGGCAGTGGGAAAGAATATTTGTAGAGTGGACGTGCCTGTGGATGAGCACATGTCAACGTGTGTAGATTTGGTTCTTCTGTGTAATGCAGTGAGCCAGAGTTATGAAATCCCTATGGATGTGCCCCTAGTGGATGAGCACTAGTGGGTGTATCAGATCCTTTTCTATATGTTGTTCAAGAATCAGACCTACCTGTAACCCTAATTTTTATGTAAAGGGTACAGGTCGGCCCCACCTTATTGTGATTAATAATAATAAATGTAAAATATAATTAATATCGTTAATAATAATAATAATAATAATAACAAATTATAAAGTGACTTAGAGAGGTCAGCCCTGTTGAGCCAATAGATGCCTTTGTTGATTTGAAAAAGTCTAATATAAGTAAGGGATGATTCCCCATTGCGGAATTATATCATACTTGTGAGTTTGGTAATTTCAGCAAGTACACTTCTTTGGCAAAAGATGCACACCTCTCTTAGGTGCTAGAGTTCTAGGGTTTAAGCACCCTCTTCTGTGCTAGGTATTTCTTGGAGGTGAAGGTCTTTCTCTTGAAGAATATAGCAAAGGATTTGGCTGGGTTTTCTTCCCTTGCTGAGAAGGGTTTCCCATGATACATTTTGTGTTCTTGTGCATGGTGCTTCTTCTTGTGATCTTGATTGCTGCAACATTTATGACTATGGTTAAATGATAAAAATGGATTAAAATTCATGCTTAACCTATCCTATTGAAAAATCAACATGGTATCAAAGCATAGGTCTTGAATAACCCATTGCACAAGCTACAAGCTTTTATCAACTCTCTCTCCTCTTTTGCAAAACCGTACGTCCCTCCTAGGGTTTCTAGAAAATCCATACGGCCTCCTTCTAAGTGGTGATTCAACCCTTA
Organism: Picea engelmannii; assembly: GCA_009831015.1. Classification (NCBI taxonomy): domain Eukaryota; kingdom Viridiplantae; phylum Streptophyta; class Pinopsida; order Pinales; family Pinaceae; genus Picea; species Picea engelmannii. The sequence continues at coordinate 337,141 of ML780170.1, read as the reverse complement.
ATACTTGGTCGTTGGGGCTATTTTTCCATAGAAGAGTACAACCTCTTCCAACGCATCTACAGAAGATTTCAAAATGAAATTCCGATAAATTTTAATTTTTGGACCTAGGGTTTGAAGGGTACCAAAAATTCCTGCAGAATATTAATTCTAGGGTTTCTGAAGAAACATTTTCTTGAATAAGCAAGCTTATCAGTGATACTACCAAATTGATTATTAGCATTCATAAGCCAAAATAATCCAAGGTTGCTAATTCAACCTAATCATTAGGTTTTCAAAATCCATTCGACAAGTGTTTGAGGAAACAAATAAAATGAAGAACATAACATTAGTAGAAGATAGGCTTGATGGAGCAAGAAACTTCAGCCCTTGGAAATCAAATCTTCTAGTCACTCTGGAAGAAGATGATCTCTTGGATGTAACAACTAAAACTCTACCAGAAACAACTACCGATATAGAAAATAAGATAAGAAAATAAGAAGATGTCAAAGAAAGAAAAATAATCATCTACTCAGTAAGAGATCACCTCTTACCCCGTATTGTCAATCTGAAGACAACCTATGATATGTATAAAACGTTAAAAGGAATGTTTGAAAGTGAAAAAACTCTCATAGATCTTAGCTTAAAGAGCCAAATTTAAAGTACCAAGATGATGAAGGATGACACAGTTGATGTCTTCTTTATGAAGTTGTCAGAGATTAAAGAACAACTAGAGACCATTGTGGAAATCATGTCTGATAGAGAACTTGTCTTAACAACTCGCCAGAATCTTCCAAAATCATGGGAGCCTTTCATTCAGAGTATCAGTGGAAGAGAATATCTTCCAACCTTTGAGCGTCTATGGACATATTGCACTCAAGAAGAACTTAGACTTAGAAATAGAGGAGTGGAAGATTCCTCAAAAGAAAAGCATGCTCTTGCACTTCATACAAAGAAGGGAGGAAAATTCAAAAGAAATTTCAGGCAAACATTTAAGGGTGAAAAGTCTTCATCCAATCCAGTCTATCAAAGAAGAGATGATTCAGAAATTCAGTGCTTCAAATGTGACAAGTATGGACACTTTGCAAGAAATTGTCCAACCAGGAAGAAGGGAAGACAATATGCTTCCACCGCTAACATTGATCTAGATCCACCTCAAAAGAGTGAAGAGAAGAGAGAGGATAAGTTCTTCCTCTAAAGGGACATGACTACAACTAGGTAAATCATTTGATCTCTAATTTTATAGTTGATTGTATTTTTCAAATAAATGATGAATATTATTTCTAGTATGGAAGCTCTCAAGATTTGGGCCATTATCCCTGGGACGAGAGTCCAAACCATATTTAATTTGTTCATCATACAAGAACAAGATGAAACGATGGTGCCCTTATGAGATAGATTTTCAAAATCCAGAGAATATCAGATGGAAATTAACAGTGAGACAATGCCTTTCTCACCCTTCAACAGTTCATAGGGAGATAAACATGATTCCAATTGATTCAGTTTCTCCAGTTGATATGTTCAGTAGGACATTAAAGGGGCTACCTAGAGGCAAAGAATCAAACAAGCCTCTCAAGGCACATTCCGAGAAAGAAAAAGGGATTTTTGAGATATCCTTCAATCATGAGCTACTTCATTGATGTTGAGTTTCCTTATCTTAGAGAAGAAACAAGAGAACAAGTATGGCAAGATGCCATAACAAAAGAATACCAGTATATCTTACAGAATGATGTATAAGATATTATTCAGGTACCAGAAGGGAAGTCCGTGATAACTTCCAAGAGGATCTACAAGATCAAACATGCAGCTGATGGAAGTGCCGATAAAAACAAAACGAAATCTATGGCCAGATATTTCTTACAAACAAAGGGAGTTGTCTATGATGAGACACTTGTTCCAATAAACCCGATGCACTTTCATCCTTACTACCATCCATGAGTTGGAAACTATATCATTAACATTGTTGGTGATGAGAGCCTCATTCTGATGACTTATTCAAAAAGCCTTATTTTTTAATACAAGTAATCCTTGACTTCTGAATTCAAGATGAAGAATCTGAGTATGATGCACTACTTATTGGGACAAGAAGTATGACAGAGGACCGATAAGATTTTTCCCGAGTCAAGGAAAATACACAGTGAAAATATTAAAGAAGTTCAATATAACAGAATACAAAAATCCACCATTATGGATTTAAAGAAGAAGGTTCATGATGATTTGGCCAAGACTGATCCACAACCGATTGGATTATTGATGTATCTGGTTAACACTAGACTTGATTCATGCCATGTAGTGAATATGCTTAGACAACAACAACAATTTTTTTTTTTGAGATATATGTGAGACACAGTTGGATATGGCCCGAGATATACCTCTAGTATGAACTTGAGTTTGCAGGATATGTCGATTCAGATTGAGAAAAAGTACCGTGGATCGGGAGAGCACATCTGGTTGATTCTCTACCATAAATTTTGCTATGGATTCCTGATACAACATGAAATAAAACTATGTGACCTTAAGTACGACAAAGGCAGAGCAAATAACATCGAGTGTGTGAAGCAATGTGGCTTCACTAGCTTCTAACATATCTAATTGACCATGAGATGGATCCTATGATGATAACCAAGAGCCATGTGTAAATCTCCTTGAGAACCCAATATTTCCTGATGGATCGAAACACGATGAGATGAAATATCCTTAGATCATAGATGTGATGCAGAGGAAAATCGTACACTTGTAGTACCTTCCTACACATGAGCAGATTACAGACGTCTTAACCAAAGAAACTTGGTGAGAAATGCCTTCCTATTTAAGAGGGAGTATTGATGACTCCAACCAAAAACAAAATTCAGAGTACATTCGTGTGAGACTTGAATTTATGAAGAATGCCTCCCTAGCTGAGAGGGAGTGTTGATGAATGCAGCTATGTGAGAAATTCTCCATCTTACAAACCTATGAGGTGTGGAGCATTGCATCTATGTGAATCCTTTCTCTCAACTTACAAACCTGCTAGAAATCCCCTAAAAATGGTATGTGGTTCCTGCCTGAGACATAGCTAGGAACGTAGAGATGACCTCCTCCATTCAGAGAGTGAGAAGAACTTCAGATGATTATCCAGTGGGAAAGGCAATCTGATGAGTTGGACATGCCTGTGGTTGAGCACAAGGTGAATGTGTGAAATCCCAAAGTGTTGGGTGCATTGTCATGTGAACAGAAATGAAGATGATATGTTAGCCTCCTATGAGCAGTAGAGTTGATGAGAAAACTCTAGATGATTCTCCTGTGTGAGGCAGTGGGAAAGAAGATCTGTAGAGTGAACGTGCATGTGGATGAGCATAGGTGAACGTGTGTAGATATGGTTATTCTGTGTAACGGAGTGAGCCAGAGCTATGACATCCCTATGGATGTGCCCCTAGTGGATGAGCACTAGTGGGTGTATTAGATCTTTTGCTATATGTTGTTCAAGAGTCTGACCTACCTGTAACCCTAATTGTTATGTAAAGGGTACAGGTCGGCCCCACCTTAATGTGATTAATAATAATAAATGTAAAAGATAACTAATATTGTTAATAATAATAATAATAATAATAATAATAATAATAAATTATAAAGTGACTTAGAGAGGTCAGACCTGTTGAGCCAATAAACGCCTTTGTTGATTTGACAAAGTCTAATATAAGTAAGGGATGATTCCCCATTGTGGAATTATATCATACTTGTGAGTTTGGTAATTTCAGCAAGTACACTTCTTTGGCAAAAGGTGTGCACCTCTCTTGGGCACTATAGTTATAGGGTTTAAGCACCCTCTTGTGTGCTAGGTATTTCTTGGAGGTGAAGGTCTTTCTCTTGAAGAATATAGAAAAGGATTTGGCTAGGTTTTCTTTCCTTGTTGAAAAGGGTTTCCCAGGATACATTTTGTGTTCTTTTGCATGGTGCTTCTTCTTGTGATCTTGATTGTTGCAACATTTATGGTTATGGTTAAGTGATAAAAATGGATTAAACTTCATGCTTAACCTAAGCTATTGAAAAATCAACACAAGTCTCCATCTTCCTTCTGAGACCCTTCATGATTATAGAATGAGGACTTTATACTAGGTTCTATAGGTCCTTTTTCTATGCCTCATTTATTTTTCAACCTTCATGAAACTTTCTTCCAACATTTCCTTTATGGCATATTTTGATATGATCCTCCATTTTTAACTCACATGGCACAAGAAAAAATCAACCTACTCTAGTACCAACCTATAACATTCATGTTCCCAAAATAGAACTACTGCTATAGATATTGAAGCAACCCAAAACAAAAGACTAAGAGTATTAAAAATAAGATTCAAAAACAAGGAAAAAGAGTGGTGGCACCTATACACCTTAGTATGGATTACACCAACAAATCAATTAATAGACGGAAAGGTCTTCAATAAATACCAAAAAACTATTTAAACGTATTGATAAAATGAAATGATATACATATGAGGGGGAGGTGCCTATTTATACTAATACAAAGGCAAAAAATCTATATTAAGATACTAATAGACTAATCAAACTTCATTATATGAAAGTGACATTTTTTCAAATATAACATTATTACAAGATCATGAACATACACACAAAATAACTCATGTACATTAATTCTAATATATAATAAGTATGTTTTGGATAGCTACATAAAAATAGTTGATAGAGGTTGAACCTTGCATTGTGTCTTAATTTGCCAAGAGGTAGATTATTGCTAGTAGTGGCCATTATTCGCTAGTATGGATGGTAGGGATGGTAGGGATTCATGTTTATTATTTGTTAATTCGATTGTCTAGCTCAAATATTGCAACACTATCTTGGATATTTTCATAGAGAGCGTGATCTCATTTGCAATTTTTATCCTTGTTACCGCATAGCCTAGTTCAAGGGTTGTGTCCATAATGAATGCCTATGAGTGGGTGGTAAATTTCTTCCTCTGGACATTTTGATTGTTTGGATTTTGAGAAAATAAAGTTCTTCTTGTTGTTTGCACAGTTTTCATGTAATTTATTTAACTTGCTAAACTTGGCTATTAATGATAAAATGAATTGCATACATTCTTTAAGAACTATGACTATTACTTATAAAATGAACTACATACATTTTTCAATAATTAAAGTTTCATTGCTAAATCTTGTTATCTTCTTATACAATAGAATTAATATGGTGCATAAATACTTGGAATTAATGTGAGACATAAATGTTTGGAATGTGATGAGTTTAGTTTATAATTTATATTTGGAGTTTGTGTTAAATGAAATTATAATATTAAAAAACTTTTTTGAGTGATTTTCGACGACTCTATTTATAACAAGAACATGTCTATTATTTTTGTATTCATTTTCTTCTTTCTCTTTTGGTCACTTATTCATTTTCTTCTTTCTATTTTGTTCACTTTTTTTAATAGAAATATATTTCTATAAAAATCTTAAACTATTATGACATATAGGAAAGATTAGTATTTATAATATTGGGCATGCTCTAAATATGACTCAAACTATTAATCACCTGAGCAACCAACCTTCTAAAATCTATTACAAGACTACCCATGCATTTTACCTAGCATTATAAATGAATTTGTAGTGCCATTCGGTTCTTCGTTCCTGTATTTTTAGAAAGTTCTATGAATTAACTAGGCTTCTAAACAAAGTAAATAATCATTGTGATTTAGGGTTTTCTAATAAACAATAATCAAATTTTATTTACAATAAATAATGTATAGTTTTTAAAACCTTAAAATAATAATTAAATTTAATTTATGGTAAATAATGTATAGTTTTTAAAATCAACCTAAGATTAATAAGTGGCTCAACGATGTACCGAACTTTATACATTGTTTGACAACCTGAGTGGGCCTAGTGGTTAAGAACAAGTGTTTATCCCCAACTCCTAGGGATAACTAAGGAGATGACGTCTTGAGGTCCTCATGTTGCAGACATGGAGTACCAAGAGACAACATAACTAGTAGTGTCCACTTGCACAGATAGAGACCCACCTCGCCACCACAGATCCAGTTTCAACACGATGATATCCACCACATCAACAGGGTTCCAAAAGACATTGGGTCTTGCTCCATGAGGTACAATCTAGGTATTATGGTGAGTGTCATTTCAATATTTGAGGCATTTGATTTTTTGCATCTATTATTGCTTTTGATTATGTAACGTTTGCTTGGACATTATTTTCTTTTCCCTATTTTACTTTGGTGGTTGACATTGCACCCTAGCAAGTGGGTCACCCTTAGAGATAGTTTTGCTACTGGGAGGCCCTCTTGATGGATCATTGTTCCATTCCTGACCATACTTGTCACTTTCCACACTTCATCCCCTCATCTCCTTACCTTTTTGGATTTTCGGGTGTACTGACCCAAGAAGGGGTTGTCCCTCATCTTATGGGAAGAAGGGGCTTAAGGCCCAGAGGCATGTAGCTGGAAAAAGATAAAATCCAATCATTAACCTTCTAGATGCTCGCCCAGGGATCCCGAGGAAAATGAAATGTCTCTCATAAGAAATTGATGGGACCCATGAAAAATAACTAACACAAAATGTCAACCAAGGTGGAGCATGTGTGGGCACTTTTTTTAATGCTTAGGTAGAATCCCCACACATGTTTTTAACTTGGGGAAGAATAATTGTTACACATCAAAATTACTCACTTCAATGATGACCCATTGTCATCATTGCTAGTGTCGCAAGTGTCTCATTTTTGGTCGCAAACATCATACTGCCATCTTGCCTATGTCGTGTCTCTAACGACATCATAAGGACACTTAAGACACCTTCAAAGACTGGTTTAAGAAGGAGAAATCATCCGATGAGGAGTACAGAGCATTTTCCATGAAGATAACCACTTAAAAATGATTTTTGCAAGGCAACGCTCCCCTACCCACTGTTAGGGAGTGCCAACGCTCCCTAGCCTCCTTTGGGGGAGCGTTGCAACACTTTGTACACCCTTCTGGGGGAGCGCTAGGATTTTCTGAAGGAATTTTGGGCAATGCTCCCCAACCCATTGCCAGGGAGTGCCAACGCTCCCTAGCCTTCTTTGGGGGAGCGTTGCAATGTTTTGGGGGAGCGTTGTCATGTTTGAGCAAATTTTGGGCTGTTGAGGAGAATCAGGGAAAAATCCCCCTTATCTTGGAAATCAGTTGGATTTGAATCTGAGGTCAAGGCTACATCTTAGGGAGGATCCACAACTGATGGAGAAATATCCTCAACCTATCCCAAGAATCTCTAAGGCGGTTGGGTCTCTCCAAGTTTATATAAGGAGGCCTTCTCATGGTAAAAGCATATAGAGACATTGTAAAGCATCAAACTTATGATCTCATAAGGGAGATATCATTGACGCATCATCATTCTGTGTGTGGATTATTTGAGCAAGGGTCTGGACAAAGAGAGCTTGGTGAAGCTACTGCACCTACATCTATGGTTGTAAGCATTTCACTTTGTTTTCATTAATATAAATCTATGCTTGGCCTATTTCCATTAAAATTTGTGTACGTTTTATGAAGCTAAGTATGTTTCATTGTTGTTGCTCATTGTATTGTGGGACCTTCTAAAGAACTTGGAGATCAAGATCAGCTTGGATCGAGCAAGGAAAAACGTTGGTAAAAGGTATTTACCCTTCTTCCTTCTTCTTCTTTAAATAGTTTAGTTTCATGGAAAGGAATGTTAATGTCCACAATAGCACTTTTCTGTCTTGGTCATAGGGGTCTAGTATCCAAGAGGAAATCCACTTGTCCATAGGGGGATTCTCCTATAATATAAATTGGCGAATCCACTGGGGAAGGAACTCCTATTTTTCTTCCCTTGGTTTGTCCCTGCTCTTTTACCACCTTTCAGATCACTTTTACTGGTTTTTCATCATCCATTTTCCTTCTCCTACCTTCACTAGAAATTTCACCAATTTTTGTGCATTCTAGGTGAGTTTTTCTTCTTCTTTTTTACTGTTTTTTGAATTTCTGGGTGGCTCAACGCCCCCCCTAGTCCATACCAGAGCGTTGCAACACTCTGTGCACCCTTTTGGGGGAGTGCTAGTCTTTTTTTTTAGAGTTTTTTCCTTCTTTTGCTCAGTCTTTTGCAGCTTGTTTTCCAGATCTCTTTACCCAGATTCTGTGGTTGGTTTGTGAAGTTGTTTGGATTGGTTTTTGATGGTTTTTGATGCTTATCACTCCCTCTTTTCTTGATTGGAGCTTGAAACCTCTTTCAGAAATGTGAAATTGCCTTTTCTAGTTGCTCTTTTGTCAAGATAGTTTTGAGTGTTTTTCTCTTTTTATCCGTTTCTTTTCTTGGATTCTTCTATGCATATTCTTATACTCCTTGAGTGCTTGTTGATTGTCAAGTCCTTGATTGAGAACATTGCATCTAAGTGTTTGACAGTGAAATAAAATCTTTCTTCCTCTCTTAAATAGACGTTCATTGAAAGAAAAGACTGCTTATCATTTCTTGTGCATGTTTTTGGGAATTGAGTCATAATATCATCAGTTTTCACTCTCATACACCTTTGAGTAAACAACATCCATTAAAATCAACGCTAAAGTAAAATTTATCATAATTTTTTACATTTTCTGTTAGCAAACCTACATTAGCTTTAGGTGCAGGGCTTTGGAATAGGTTGAAAGGATATCTTTCCAAAGCTGTCAAACAAACTTAGCATCTTGCGATAGGGAGAGAAAAACCAATTTTCATATAGTCTTTATGGGATCCCCCTCTCACACAGGGGTTACGCATGAGGTCGCGTTCGGGATAGTTACATAGATTATCCTTCTGTGGTTCAACCATTCATAGTAGTCAGATCGTATATTGGGGGTCCTTCTTGAGGCTCAACTGTCTTCATTTGGTCTCGGTGCTTCATGAATTTTGAATCCGTTCGGGGTCCTCTCGAGTTCTACCGGTCCATTTGTCCTCAGTTCTCCTGAAGGATTTCAGACTTGTTATCCTCCCCATATGTTCAGACTGGACTGTCGACTATACCCACCCAGGGGCTGACTACGAGTTGGTGACCTTATTAGCCATAATATTCAGGGTCTTACACAAGGTGACGGTGAAGGGAAGTCTCACTGTACCTGGAACAGACGTTGGTCAAACTCACTCTGGCTCCTTGGAGGGTAAATCCACATTTACTGCATGGAAGCCAAAACCAAGGCGTAAGTCCTTTAAGCAGGTCACCAACGTAATTGATCCACTCGCTCTATCCCCGTCCCTTCCTATATTGATCTCGCGATGTTGGATTTCATCACCAACTAGTGGTTTCATTGTGGGAAGTTTTTTTTTATTGTTTGCTTCTTAGATTCATAGCGTGTGTTGTTTGTTTTACTTAGTAGACCTTAGGTCGAGTCAGTCTTAATGGCATCAATTCTCGAGAGTACCAATGGAGTAACCCTTTCTCCCGGGGAACCTTACACCTTTACTTCTTTTGGAAACTTTGGTCCTCCGTACATTGCCACATTGAGTCTTCCGAGACTCACCATTGGATTACCGGTTTGGTTGTTCCCCACTCCGATGATCTTGAATCCTCCCAGTGCTTCAGCTGCACCTAATACTTTAGATTCTAGTACACCACCCACACATCAACCTCATGTCGACTTTTCTCCTTCTTCACCTATTAAGTCTACTTCCCTTTCTCCTTCTTTGCCTAGTGAAATCTCTAAATCAAGTAGCTAGGTTGATCAGGGGAAGAAGAAACGAAAAGAGAAGAAGAAGAAGAACCTTAAAAAGACCAAGCCTCCAACCATATCAGATGTTGGATTCAAGCAACTAGCTACTGTTAATAATACTGGGAGTGTTGATGAGGTCGACAAGATTAAAATGAAGAATCTGAAACCCAAATTCCCTTGCAGTCTTTATAAGGGTGACCACTTTCTGAGGGATTTCCCTGGTCTTCCCAAGGTCTTAAAAATGTGGTCTTCCACATCATTGGACCCTGCTAGACATGTTGGTGATGCCTCGTGAACTAGTGATGTTAAGGTTGGTAAGAAGAAGACAACTGCCAAATTTCCTTGTATGTTATGTGAAGGTGATCATTATTCTCACCTTTGTCCTCGTATGGACGAGGCTTCTTCTCTTTTGGTAAATCTTCAAATTCCAAACGATTATCGTAATATTTACCCCAACCCATTGTTAGTTGATGGAATGGTCAATCCGGTTGGTCAGGTGGTCAATCTAGTTTCCTCCTCGGTTGCACCACTCACCAAAGTAGTTGATCCAGTTCCATCATCGATCAGTCCCACTTTTCATCTAAAAAGTGAAACCCAAGTGATTGATCCAGTCCCGTCATTGGTCATTCCCGCCCTTCATCTGAAGAGTGTCGACATGGTCAATCCCACTCCTCCTCTGATGAGTGCCAAAGTGGTTGCTCTGGTCCCTTCATCGGTCAGTCTGGTTGATCATGTCGTCAATATGGTCATGTCCTTAGTTGAACTAGTTGACAAAGAGGTTGATCCAATCCCATCTTCGATCGATCCCACTCTCCCGTTAGGGAGTGAAACCCAAGCGGTTGATCCGTTTCCACCTGTCGACCCCATTCTCCCCTTGGAGAATGAAACCCAAGTGGTCGATTATTGATGTCATTCTCAATCGATCCTACCCTCCCACTAGAGAGTAAACCCGATTCTGCCCACATTTTTTTCGTTGATACATAATCTACCATGCTAGGGGGCATTCTTCTTTCTCCCGCGAAACTCCCTCCAAGTAATAAGGCCATCCTTTTTATTGGGGTGTGCTAACTGGACCTCGTCTTCCCTCTCACATTCCTTTCAAGATTACAATAGAGGTTTTTGGTCGGGTTGTTCCTCAGACACTGATAGATGAAGGTTCGTCCGTTAGTATTTTGTCCTCAATTGATTGGCAAGCTTTGGGTTATCCTCAGCTTGTGTCGTTTACCTAGACTCTGTTCACTTTTAACAGAAGAACCAATCAAACTTTAGGGATCATTCCTCAGTTTCCTGTAACTTTGGGAAGGAAAGATGTCTTTATTGATGTTATGGTAGTCCAAGACCCCTTGGATTTCGATTTACTCCTTGGGCGAGATTATGTCTATGTCATGAAATCTATTGTGTCCACTCTCTTTCGTGTGATATATTTCCCTCACGATGGAATAATGGTGACCATTGATCAAATTTCGTTTGTTGGTCCTGACTTGACCATCAATCCAATGACCTCCCTAAACGGGTCTTATATGCAGTCGGTATCACCCCTGCCATAGGTCAATTATGTGGCGTTGTCTCCCATGACTTCAACTTCCAATGACTTAGATCCGGTAGTTGACATGGTGATCTCTTTGGTAGGGCTATTGGAGCATGATATCCTTACCCCTGACGCGACCCTTGACATGTGTTCCTTCAGGAGCATTCTTCTTCCATCCAGTGAAGATATCTTGGAAGCCGTGACCGAGTTTTTTCCCTTGACATGGTGTCCTTCCAGAGAGTTATCCTCTTAGAAACCATGATCAAGAAGTCACGAGCATAGTTTCGATTCTCTGTGGCAATCTCGTTAAAAAATGAAACAAAAGCTACGAGCATAGTTTCTCTTCTCTGTGGCAAGCTCGTTAAAAAATGAAACAGAGGCCATGAGCATAGTTTTTCCTCTCTCTAACAAGCTCGTTAAAAAATGAAACAGAAATATGTGGATTCAACCCTGAGCCCTGAGCATAGTTCTTTTTCCTGTGTCAAGCTCGTTAACAAATGAAACAGTCACCTCTCCCGTTAGGTCGAGTCTTTCGCCAGATCTCGTAGATGTCGATTCAAGTCTTTCATTAGGTCTCGTATTTGAACCTTCTTTACATCCACCTGTATTATTTTTCTCCATCTATTACAGAAATTGGTGACAACCTTAAAGTCGATGAATGAATTGAATCTTGGGGGGCATGTCTCTAGCCTTTGATGATCATTCTAGAGTTAAGCCACTAGCTTTCAATCTGGGGGAATACCGAGATTAGTCTTTGTTCCTTCTCGCGCTCGTAAATACATGAGAACACAAACTTATCTCTTTTTCGGACTCGCATGGATATTCGAAAAAAGGAACCCCTTGAATTCTCCTTTAATCTCTTTTTAGACTCTCTAAACATGAAAAGATTGCCGAGTGATCTTGCTTCCTTTCACACTCGTTAAAAGGTTTGAAAGGGCATCTTGCAAGTGATAATTTGTCTCTTTTTTGGCCTCGTGAGACTAACATTATGAAAAAGGACAACACAAGAGTCATATTTAATTCATTTTCATACTCTCTAAATATGAAAAACCACCGATTTTACCTTCTCTGGACTCGTTAAACAATCATACATTGAAGGGCCCATATGGGACCGAACCCTTACTTCTTCCAGTTCGTTAAATAAAGGAAGAGGGACTTACTGAATGTGAGTTATATCGAACATGTGTTACCCTCCTCGAGCTCATTAAATTAAAAAGAGGTACTCATCTATCTGGATGGGGGAAAAAATTGAAGGAAGCAAGCCAAGCAGTTTTTGAGAACATTACCAGTAACTCTTACGATCACCCTTGAACATGAAACTTTGTCTTTGCACGCATTTTAAATCTGCTGAACCTCTACACTGAACCAATCCTATTATTTTTCTTACTCCTTTGGGTCACCTGGCGAAAGTCACAGTATCCATTGCATCATCATTTTTTGGTCCATGTGATGTTTATGTTGTTATGTCTCAGTGTTCAAGGGAAGTATCTACCTCGAGAGTCAACCATCACAAATTTTCTGTTTCAATACCCGTGTCATTCCATGTTCTTTTGATCCACCAATTACATCTCTGTGTCAGTTTCGTGTCATTGATAGGGGATACATCAAGGCCCTCCTTCGACGAGTCTATTCTTGTCGACTTCAGCACATTATCCGGAAAATAGACTTAGAAACAAGTTAGTACCTTGCGACCTGCATGCCTCAATGGCAGGCTTCCTCGTGTCTGACAGTGGGTTTACATCATTGACCTCTGATCAGATGACTCCAAGGATGTTCAACTTCATCTCATCCATTCACATTCGTTGGAATGTACTAGAGTACCTTGGGAATCATTGACATCAATGGTGATTTTCCCTCGCGCTTGTTAACGGTTTACCTCATTGACCGGTACTCAAGTGGTTTCTGCCATGTTCGACATCAGGACATCTATTCACATGGTAATTAGACTTGTACTGCATTAGGATCAGTAAGAATACCCTGGGTTGAGTAATCACTCTTATATGTACTTTTCTCAGGTTGCGACAAAGTTTCTTTTGAACATTGACACATATACTGTCACATAGATCCACTTTGTATTGGTCGTGGCTATGTCTTGTTGTCTTGTAGATCCACTGTGTATTCTTCATGGCTACGATCAGTTCAGGTCATAGGAGTATATATCCACATTTTATCTTCAGTGGCTATACCTTTTTGTCAATATAATTATGGATCCACAATGTATGCTATGGCGACCATACCTTGAAAGTCTTTATCACTCAAGCATAGGTATGCCTACCTTGGGTTTGAAACATGTCATAATATTTGTTTGATGGTTTTGCGCAATTTCTATCAGGTTCACTGAGTCCGTACCCTTTCTTGAAAAAGTCTACAAAGTACTTCAATCACCAGTTTCTGTCTTATAACTTCGCACTTTGGGGGGAAATCTGTTACACATCAAAATTACTCACTTCAATGATGACCCATTGTCGTCATTACGAGTGTCGCAAGTGTCGCAAACATCATACTGCCATCTTTCCTATGTCCTGTCTCTAATGACATCATAAGGACACTTAAGATACCTTAAAAGACTGGTTTAAGAAGGAGAAATCATTTGATGAGGAGCACAAAGCATTTGCCATGAAGAAAACCACTTAAAATTTATTTTTGGAAGGTAGTGCTCCCCTACCCACTGCCAGGGAGTGCCAACACTCCCTAGCCTCCTTTGGGGGAGCGTTGCAGCACACTGTACACCCTTCTGGGGGAGCGCTAGGCTTTTCTGAAGGAATTTTGGGCAGCGCTCCACAACCCACTGTCATTGTAGCACACCCATTTTGGAACTTTGGGCTTACTCGCGCTCTGATACCAATTTGTACACACCATTTGTACAAAG
>ML780170.1:291178-312183 GCA_009831015.1 Picea engelmannii | reverse complement strand
TCGGCGAGCCTGGGCCTCTCTTTTCAATCCTTCAATGATTTTCATTATGTGTCCTTCCTTATCCTTCTCTTTTCCATGCCCATTGGAGTTCGATCCTTCGATTCCCAGGTTAACATCCTTTCCTTCCTGTTCGTCTTCTATTTTAGAGGTAATCTGCACCTTTCCCCACTCCATACTCAGTCGTTCGTTAACTGGAGTCCTGACCTCCGTTGAACTCTGCACACGCACTGTGCAAATAAAATAGTAGTTTATCAGGCCATTAAACCTTAAGGAACAATCTTCAGCATTTATAACTAATACCAACAAGAACAAAAGACATTTCGATTCCAATGGGTTTTCTGAGCTCTCGTTCGGCTCTGCAATTTTTTTGTTTTCGAAGCTTTCATTTTCGACACTTCGAGATTTTGGAACTTCGGGTTTTTGTACCTCAGGACTTTGGGTTTTGAGGTTTCAGAGTCTCGGTACTGGAGAACTCCCATTTAACTCTCCTTTCCAACCCCCGACTTCCGAGATTCTGTTTTACCTTATTCTTCGGGTCTACAGCACAACTGTCGCCCTTTACCAAAGTGGTGCGTGGCACGTTTCGGAGGATCCTCATCATGTTCGGTGACATCATTAGGGTCCTACCACTCTCACTTCTCTTTTATACCCTCTGATACGCGGTACATCTCCATGTGTCCACATCCATTCCTAGAAAAATCCAACGGTCAGATCTTTCTCACATCGGACAGTCATTAAAGACCCGGAGATTCCCCGAAGGAATCTCGTCCATTCATCAGGACTTAGCCACATGATAATGTCTCGACAGTATGGTCTGGATTTATCACGATGAGAGTCCAAGTTCTTTGTCAACGGAACTCCCGAATCCCTAATTTTCCGAAATGGGTAATCTTTCAACACGTGGCCATCTCAAATCGGATGACCCACGACTGCTCTGGGGTTTCCACCATGGAAATTATCGATCCTTTCAGGGTTTTGGGCTTCCAAATGCTGATGCACTCTAACTCCCATTATCCCTCCAGGCTAGACTCGTGGTTCACACAACCTCCCCTTATATGACCACAGTCATACCTCCTATCGGGGTTTCGAACTTTCCAATGTCGAAACACATATGTCCTCAATATTCGTGAAACAAAGAACCCCGATATGTCGATGGGCTCCCAATCTCGCCCACGTGTCCCAAATGATGGATGGCTCAGATCGTTCCTGGGACTTTTACCATGAAAATTCCCGACCTCCTTTGTGACTCCCGATATCGTGATTTCCGATTTCCCGAAATGGGAAATCTCACGACACGTGTCCTCCATATTTCGGACGGTCTAGATCTATTTCGGAGCTTTCACCCCTAGTCTCTGAGGTTTAACCTTCAGACATCTCCTAACAAATCCAACGGCTGACGGGTTTTCCGACCGATATCAGACGGCTCAGACGGTTCCTAACCAATTCAGAATTTCGCGTATCGTGATTTCCACATTCCTGTGTATTTCAAAATGGAATTTTAATCCCTACGCACATTTTTCCAAATCCGACGGTCATGAGGGCTCACCTTCCCTCCCGAACAGATCCTAAGGTTCTAACACCATTGGTATAGAGACCTATCTCCCTGTGGCCATAGACCACACCAGCTGCGGTTTCACTCGCCGCTATACTTCCTAAGCTCGTAAGCACGCTCAAGCAACTACTTGACACTCCGGAACAAACCAAGGTCCGAAATTGGTCCTCCAGACCCAATTTCCCTTCGCATTCTCGATCCAAAGACCGCTCCACTAGCCCATCTAGGCCCAGTGTCGAAACCTTCGCTCTGATACCAATTTGTAGCACACCCATTTCAGAACTCTGGGCTTACTCACGCTCTGATACCAATTTGTACACACCATTTGTACAAAGCTCATACAGATATCATATATCCCATGCATTTAAACAAATAAACACATTTAACTCAGAGTAAAACATATCATTACTGCTATAATTAAACAATCCATAGAATTCCATATTAATTCGTATACACAGTGGAAAACATGATAACATTTACAGTAGAGACATGATAAAATGTGATAAAACATAGTTAGACACTTATCTTGTAATAATGGTGGGATCCACCAACCGAATGTAGGCCTTCCATGAACCTCCCAGCCTTAGACTGCACTTCTCATCAACTCAGCAGTGGGTCACCCCCGAGCTGGGACTAAGCTCCACCCCAAGGCATGGAATCTAGGCTCAGGCTGAGGTTACAGGGAAAATAGTCACACACAACCACAAGGACGAAATGCTCTCCCAGGAATCTCCCATGCTCACTGCCCACAGACCCTCATTCCCCACATGCCTGTTCCACCCCAGGAGAATGCACCTTCTCTGTCACCTGGACAGTCCTTCGGCTGCCAATCTCCCTTACCTTGGGTTACAAGAACAGACCGGACCGAAAGTCTCCAGGCTCTATGGCAGCTACAGGGTTCCTTCCAGGATTTCTCTCCTTCCCCTGCGCACTCTCTCACCTGGAGGGAGTCGCTCACAGGCCAACAAGCCTCACGCAGTCCAGTACTGCGTAGTCTCAACAATCCCATGGGAAAACATACACAGGATTTCCAAAATATGGTTCAGCAATCACAGGATGGCTTCACAATCACGGCTTCGGAACAGGGAATGCTCGCATAGGCTTGCTCAGCTTTCCTGAACAAGCAAATACTCTTCCCTGAATTCAACACAGGCTACTCGTAGGCTGGGGTTACACGCACGGGATTTCTCAGAATCAGACACAGACATTCGAGTCACAGGGTCTCCCGAAGGTTCTCTACAGGAGTCGGGTTAGTCATACTGCTCAGAGCTCCGTACGTGTTCAGACAATCCGGTGGAATGGGAATGGACCTTCTCATGGCTCACCCTGGCTGTTTTATTCGCATGCACCAGGGTTGACACTTGTCACCCATGGAACTGCATGCGTTCCACTAGCACGCGTTCCTCCCACCACTTGGGAAATCACACGTCCTTCCAAAAGGACTTAGGATAAAAACATATGATGCACATATCTTTTGGAATAATATTAAAATATTATTCCCAGGCTTAAGCCCCCCTAGGCTCAACACTTAGCCCCTTTCCCACCTTCCAGCCCCTAATTCCTTGCCCACTCTGTGGATGCTTAGTCCCCCTTCACTCATTCATCGTGGTCGGTCTGCACCTGGCGGTGTTTATATTTTATTAAATGTTCTGCATACATACAAGTACAACAACAGGCTCTTGGCCTTCAACACTTAGTCTCCCTGGCCTAACAACACATAAGTCTCCAGCTTATAAGAACTTGGCTCACCAACCTATAAAACATAATCACAATTCCTTTCAGAACTTGGTTTACAGCGGGGCTTGGCCTTGGGGACACTACAGTCATGGAGTGCCAACGCTCCCTAGCCTTCTTTGGGGGAGCGTTGCAATGCTCTGTGCACCCTTTTGGGGCAGCGCTGGCCTGTTTGAGAAAATTTTCCGTTGTTGAGGAGAATCAGGGAAAAATCCCCCTTATCTTGGAAATCAGTTGGATTTGAATCTTAGGTCAAGGCTACATCTTAGGGAGGATCCACAACTGATGGAGAAAGATCCTCAACCTATCCCAAGAATCTCTAAGGTGGTAGGGTCTCTCCAAGCTTATATAAGGAGGCCTTCTCATGGTAAAAGCATATAGAGACATTGTAAAGCATCAAACTTATGATCTCATAAGGGAGATATCATTGAAGCATCATCATTCTGTGTGTGGATTATTTGAGCAAGGGTTTGGAAAAAGAGAGGTTGGTGAAGTTGTTGCACCTACATCTATGGCTATAAGCATTTCAATTTGTTTTCATTAATATAAATATATGCTTGGCCTGTTTCCTTTCAAGTTTGTGTACGTTTCATGGAATTTTTTCTTTTATAGATCCATTATGAAGTTAATCATGGTAGAGTAGGAAGTATGTTTCGTTGTTGTTGCTCATTGTATTGCAGGACCTTCTAAAGAACTTGGAGATCAAGATCAGCCTGGATTGAGCAAGGACAAACATCAGTAAAAGGTATTTACCCTTCTTCCTTCTTATTCTTTAAATAGTTTATCTTCATGGAAAGGAATGTCAGTGTCCACAATAGCACTTTTCTATTTTGGTCATAGGGGTCTAGTATCCAAGAGGAAATCCACTTGTCCACAGGGGGATTCTCTTGTAACAAGAATGTGACCAGGGTAGAGTCAAGATGGGCACAATTTTTCGTGATGAGGTAGAAACCCCACCTTAGCTTCAACCTAGAAACATCTTAAAAGAATAAAAGGAAATAAATGGGCTTGGAAAAAGGTTGCATTGAAAATGAAGGTGAAACACATCCTCTACAAAGGAACCCATAGATGAGAAACAAAACCCCCTTGTATGTCATGAACCCCATGCCAAAAAGTCCCCCCCCCCCCCCCCCATCCATGACACCTAATTCACATGACTTAGAAGGAGGTACCCTTGAGAAACACCCCTAAACTTAAGGAACGATTCACCCAATAGGTCATTTGGTCAACCCTCCCATACCTAAACTTGGAAAATTGCGTAGGGTCTTTGAGCATTTGTTTATTTTGATTAGGCAGTTTGGATGTGATTACTTAGATGGATCTTTTATTGATTTGATTTACTCATCATGATGCATTTGACTTGATATACTTGGAGGGCATATGCATTTGTCTTTGCAGGACCTAGTTGGTGGACAGTTTTGGAAGAACAAAACTGGCTTGGGCTTCCATGGGAGATTGAAGCCCACAGGTTGGATTCCAAGGTCCCACACTACGGATGATGATGGCATGCCTTTGGAGGCCTAAAGGACACCTTGTAGGATCTTTATCAACCCCTACATGCCAACCGACTTGCTTGAAAGGACCAAAACATGACCTTTTGAGGGCTTGACATCACCCTAGGGATAGGGTTTGGTCGTGATGATGGAAATTTTGAACGTTTTGAAGGAAGAGGCCCATGGATTGTGGAAGAAATTATTTGGTTGAAGACTATTATCCTTTGGAGGCCTAGAACTCCCTCCTCCAACTCAACAACTTGACCAAAAGTGCCAAACGTTTCCCAAAATAAGGGTGACGTCATGTTTCTAGGGTTTCTCCTATGTGCAAAGTATGAATTAAATAATATTATTTTTGTAAAGAGGAAAGACAAGGGTTCTTGACCCCTTATATTTTGTTTTACCCTAAGTTTTGTGGACAAACATATCTTAGAAATTTTTGTATAAATAGAGATAAACTCTATTTCATTTTTGTCATAGCTCTCCCATGTGGAGAAGGATACTTGGATGAAATTTTTGCCCTACTTGGGAAAATTCATTCTCTCTCTCTATTGTGATATGGTTTATCTCTTTTCTTATGGAAGGAAGTGGTGCACTACTCTTGGAGGCTCTTTCTTGGAATTTATTGGAATTGGTAAGGAAAATATGCACTTTGTTAGGTTTCTTTCTTATTCCATGCTTGTTATTGGCTAGATCCTTGGAGGGGGTATAAGGATTTACAACCTTCGCCCATTTTTATCATTATTGTTTGTTGAAAAGGCTATTGCAAATGTTGATAGGAGGAGTAAAAGGGTTTGAACCCTCCTAGACTTTACCTTGTTAGGGTTGATATCTCAAGGGAGTAAAGGGGATTACACCCCTTGAGATTTAGTACTCCTAATGTAATACAAGAAGACTCCACAACCCATTTGACAAGGCATTAATATTTTATTGCATTGGATAAATAAATTGATTGCATTGAAATACGTGATTTTACGAGATATTGAATTTCTTCAAAGTGGAATCAATTATTTTCCTTAATCGCTTGCTTGAGCCACTAGGGCTTTTGATTGGTCAAGGATATCTTACTGTTGTTACAGACTTATGCTATAGCCATTAGGGTTGTTACAAAATCTCTTTTTCAAGCTTAATTTCTCACCCTTTTACCGTTGGAAATTGTTGTAAATTTGTTATTGTTAATCTACTTGATGTTGCCCAAATGGGTTGGATATAATGGTGGAAAGTGAGGAGTTTTTCAGCATTGGTAAAGGTTCAATTCCCTTGAGGGATTTACCTAGAGCCATTGGGGCACCTTGAGGTAGTGGTCGAATGGTATCATGACCCATGCACACATAAGTGGATCAAATCCCACCCCCATGTCCTTCAAATTTTGAAATCCCAAAGGGGTTGGATCCAATGGTGGAAAGCGAGGAGTTTTTCAGCATTGGGCAAGGTTCAATTCCCATGAGGGATTTACTTGGAGCCATGGGGGCACCTTGAGGTAGTGGTCGAATGTGTGGTTTCACCCAGAGATACTATATTAAATGGTATCATGACCCATGCACACATAAGTGGATCAAATCCCACCCCCATGTCCTTCAAATTTTTAAGTCCCCGAGGTGTAGGACAATCGGTGACAGAGTGTGTTGTTAAGGCACTTTGTGATGTTAAGTCACCGATTCGAAACCTGCAGGGACAAAAAAATACAACCATGTTAAGGGTTGGTGTGGCTTAGGTTGGGTGCGATCCTTGGGTGATTTTGACGGCTTAGATTCTCCTAAGTCATAGTTTCTCAGCCACAGGCTAGTCCCGCAAGCCACAAAGAAACTAGCAAACAAAAAAAAAATCTACTTGATGTTGGCTATTGTTGGGAATTTTTTTGGCTATTTCCTTGGGGAAAAATTTACTGCTATAGAAAACCTTTGCTACAGCCATATGGATTCTCTGAAAAATATTTGAAAACATCTTTTTTTCAGCCATAATTCACCATCAAAGCTTGTGCTAAAGTATTGGGAATTAATCTGCATGTTTAGTGCTTCATTGTCCAATAAATACTTTATGCTTTTGATGGTTATTTCTATAGTAAGTAATTTATTTTCTTGCTGATATATATTTCAATATTAACTTGCTTGTCCACCTAACTTATAGCTCGTACAGTTGGCTTTTCTTGTGTCTTGGGAAGGTACAAAAACTTTCAACTAGTACCCAAGGACTTGGAAACCTTACACCATTCCCGAGATGTGCCATCAAATCCTTCCTCCACTTAGAAACTCTACATATAGGGGAATTCATCTCTTCATATCACTTTTCGTCTCATTTCCCCCTAGGGTCACCTGGGATTCCCCCCTTGAAATGATCACTTCACCTCTAAAGTGATGGGAATACCTATCCAAGGTGACAGTGGTTAGGTGTTCTCTTAGTTGTCTCCATATTGTGGTTTGGGTTGGGTTTTTCCCAACCTACAACTTGTGCAATAAAAAATTTGCGTCGTTGTCGAGGACAATTTTGAATCCTATTCTAAGCCCTAACGACACTTTGGCAAGCTATCCCAAAGCCTTTCCCTAGATTTCCTGGCGACTCCACTTAAAGGACATTCCCCTTCCACCCTTGATGAGCTCTTCTTGAAGCTTATCTAGTGACTCCACATTCCCAAGAACCCATTTTTCCCTTTTTCCCCTTTCATCCTTTGATGAACCTTGATCTCACCTGGTGACTCCATTCAGGTGTCTTTTCAGTTAATGGAAATATGGAACCATGGGATGAAACCTCGTCCAAAACTTTTCATGCATCGAGAAGGGGGATTTTACAAATGGAAATGGAAAAGGATGATAATAAATTTGTTGAGGAACTGATGAATCATGTAAAAGAGTTATTTGAAAAATCTATCAAAGAACTAGCCCTTGAAGATGAAGAAATGCTTGAAGGATAGATATATGAATAAATTTACCAAGAAGATTCTGATGAAGTTTCTCATGTTGAAGATCCAGACAAGATATTTGATGAATATGAATTACTTATATCTTCCCTTCCACTTGATGAAGACATCCAGGCCTCTGCTCCTCCAAACATCAAGAAGAGAACATGATGGGTTGTGACCCTTTCAAAGATATTGATGCTACTATATTCCATGAATTTGCAAGTAAAGAAGTGTTAGAGGAGGCCTTGGATACAACATGCCCTTTTGGATAAAATCAAACAAATTGTTATGTATTAAGAATCAAGCCTCTTGTGATGAAGAGGTGATGGAGGAGCATGTCCATGAAGAGAAAAATTAATTCTAATGAGGTGCAACATGTTGAGAAAACTTGTGAGGAATCATTACTTTTTCTCCTGCTTGATGAAGGAGAGGTTTTCCAACCCTGCTCTCCTCTTGTACATGAGGTTGAAGAAGCAACTAGTCTCAATGATTAAGACTTTGAAGATCCAGTTGAAGTCGCCCCAACCTATGTTCTTCCTGCACACGAAGAGATGATCATTTTCAGACATACTAATGGTATTATGAAATAACCCTTGGATATGGTTGATGAGAATATAGGAACTTTCATACAGAATGGGAGACACGGATGGGATATTGCTCGTTTCACTTTTGATAGGGACCCTATTTACGACATTGAGGGTAGCTCTCAAGAAAAAGGGTTTGAGTTTTCATCAGAAGATTGGTATTCATGTGTATATGATTCATATGTTTGACATCTTTACGATGTTTATACCATCCATTCGAGGATGACTCGTCACAAATGTTTTAAGGATGCAGACTTGTTCTACGAGGATTTTCATCCACCTTCATCCTCAACTTTAGATGAACACTGGGACGTGGCTATCTTGGAGGAATCAAAGGCTCACTCTACAAAGCGAAAGTATTTTCATATTGGGGATTTTTACGAGGATTCACAAATGAAGAGGCAACGTTTTTCTTTCTCTAGACCTGAACATGTCCCTTACCTCATTCTTTTTTCTCGGGGAAATCATGAGGTCTTCTTGGGATCTCTCATATATTCTCAGTCTTCAGGAAGAAGTGATCATACTAATGAATATGAAGATGATCCATCGTCTACATATGATATCCCTCTTCATAGATGGATTGATCGATCTTGTGGCTATCCTTTCTAGCATGATTTTCGGGATTATCAAAATTGTGTCTACTCTTTTCCTCAAGATTTCCTCTCTCCCACCCATCTCCATGAGTTTTATTTCATGATTGATTATATATCTATTTATGCCCATGATTATTATGTGTTGGACTTATATTTCTTGTTTCACATGATTAAGCACATGGGAAGATATCTTGATGAAGTGGTGGACATCTGGTTGCACTAGTTGTATGACTTCACCTGACATCACCTATCACATGATCTTCAGGGCCCCATGGCCCCAAGTAAGTAGGTAGGTCATTTTATTTTGTGCATCTTAATCTTGATTGCTCGTAGTATTTTAGCTGCATTTCATATTTCATTTTTCTCTATTTGCATATTGATCTCATATTTAGTTAAGAAAGTTTTGAGAAATGATAAAAAAAAAAATCTATATTAGTTTTCGTTTTTTTTTTATGTATATGGATGAAGGGTGATAGAACCACCTAGATTTTACAGTTTTATGTTTCAGTGTAGGCACATGTCCACCAGGAGATGTTGTGTTTCTCATGCACTCTATGATGAATACATGCCCCCAACTATGATCCAGATGTTATCCCCAACTCCTAGGAATAACTAAGGAGATGATGTACCAAGGAGCTCAGGTTGCAAACATGGAGTACCGATAGAAATCCTGAACAACAATGTCCACTAGCATAGACAAAGACCCACCTCGCCACCAAAACTCTAGGTTCCTCACGACAGTATCCACCACATCAAATAGGTTACAGAAGACATTCGGTATTATTCCATGAGGTACAAGCCAGGTATTATGGTGAGTTCCATTTCAATATTTGAGGCATTTGAGTTTGTTGCATCGATTACTGATTTTGATTATGTAACATTTTCTTGGACATTGTGTGATTTTCCCTGTTTTTCTTTGGTGGTTGGCATTGCTCCCTAGCAAGTGGGTCACCCTTAGGGATAAGTTTGCTACTCGGAGGTCCTCTTGATGATTCATCGTTCCATTCCTAAACATACTTGTCACTTTCCACACTTCGTCCCCACATTTCCTTACCTTTTAGGATTTTCGAGTGTACTGACCCAAGAAGGGGTTGTCCCTCATCTTATGGGAAGAAGGGGATGAAGTCCCAAAGGCTTGTAGCTGGAAAAAGATAAAATCCAATCATTAACCTTCTAGATACTCTCTCAAGGATCCAAAGGACAATGAAATGTCTCTCATAAAAAACTTATGGGACCCATGAAAAATAACTAAAACAAAATTCCAACCAAGATGGTGCATGTGTGGGCATTGTTTTTAATGCTTAGGTAGAAGCCCCACACATGTTTTCAACTTGGGGAAGCATAATGTGACCAAGGTAGAGTCAATTTGGGCATAATGTTTCATGCTTAGGTAGAATCCCCACCTTTTCTTCAACCTAGAAACATCTTAAAAGAATAAAAGGAAATAAATGGGATTGGAAAAAGGTTGCATTGAAAATGAAGGTGCAACACACCCTCTACAAAGGCACCCATAGATGAGACACTAAAACCAATTGTATGTCATGAACCCCATGCCCAAAATCCCCCCCCCCTGCCATCCATGAAACCTCATCCACGTGACTTAGAAGGAGGCCCCCTTGTGAAACACACCTAAACTTGAGGAACGATTCACCCAATAGGTCATTTTGTCAACCCTCCCATACCTAAACTTGGAAAATTGCATAGGGCCTTTGGGCATTTGTTTGTTTTGATGAGGTAGTTTGAATGTGCTTGCTTAGATGGATATTTTATTTATTTGATTTACTCATCATGATGCATTTGACTTGATATCCTTATGTGGAGTATCCATTTGTATTTGTAGGACCTAGTTGGTGGCAGCTTTGGAATAACAAGCCTAGCTTGGGCTTCCATGGGGGCTTGAATCCCATAGGTTGGATGCCAAGGGCCCACACTCTGGATGATGATTAAAAGCCTTTGGAGGCCTAGAGGACACCATGGAGGATATTTCTCAACCCCTACATGCCAAATGAATTGCTGGAAAGGGCCAAAATGTCACCTTTTGAGGGCTTGACATCACCCTAGGGCTAGGGTTTGGTGGTGATGATGGACACTTGACATGTTTTGAAGGAAGAGACCAATGGATAATGGAATAAATTATTTTGTTGAAGGCCTATTTCTCCCTCCTCCAATTCAACGACTTGACCAAAAGTGCCAAATGTTGCCCAAAATAAGGGTGACGTCATGTTTCTAGGATTTCTCTTATGTGCAAAGTATGAATTAAATAGTATTATTTTTGTAAAGGGGAAAGATAAGGGTTGTTGACCCCTTATATTGTGTTTTACTCTAATTTTTGTGGAAAAACATATCTTAGAACTTTTTGTATAAATAAATATCAACTTTGTTTAATTTTTATCATATCCCTCCCATGTGGAGAAGGATACTTGGTTGAAATGTTCGCCCTACTTGGGAAAGTTCATTCTCTCTCTCTGTATTGTGATATGGTTTATCTCTTTTCTTATGGAAGGAAGTGGTGTGCTACTCTTGGAGGCTCTTTCTCTTTTCTTTGGTTATGAAAATTGCTTGGAAACTAGGGTTTTGTCTTGGCATTTCTTGGAATTGGTAAGGAAAATATGCATTTTGTTAGGTTTTGTTTTTGTTCATGCTTTTTATTGGGTAGATCCTTGGAGGAGTATAAGGATTTACAACCTCCACCCATTTTTATAATTATTGTTTTTTGAAAAGGATATTGAAAAGGTTTCTTGGAGGATTAAAATAGTTTACACCCTCCTAGACTTTACCTTGTTAGGGTTGTTATCTCAAGGGACTAAAAGGGCTTACACCACTTGAGATTTAGTACTCCTAATGATCCAGATTATTTTCAGCATGAAATGAGAGCGGAGATATAATAAATAAATGTATAGATATATATCATATATCCAATAATAATACAGATATTTATCAGAGATATAACCATAAACACAGAGATGTGGTAATACACAATTTCTTTTAATGAGCGAAATTTACAAAACTATAGAAACATAGAGTGAAAGACTCGCTAGAATGGTGGCAGCTTATCTCTGAGAAGAGATGTGGAGACTACTCACATTTACAAGAAGATGATTATTACAATGAGGCTCCAAAGTCATTTTTAACATAAATAAAATGCAAAACCCTAACCCTGGAATATGAAAATCCAACAATTTTGTGGACCCCATTTTGGGTAGTTTGGTGTATCAACTTCCCGGGGGCGTAACTTTGGCATACGATCTTTGTTTGGGGCGCATGATAGCTTGTTGGAAAGGTATAGACGAGGAGATTCATTTTGGGGGATCAATAAGAGCCTTATACTATCAACTAAGTTCCTGATCATGAAAAAACTTTGTTTAGGCCCTAAAAATGGCCCCGAAAGTTTAGGAACCGAAAAATGCTAAAAATAGTAAATTGCCAGAAGACTGTTTTGAAGAAGTTAGAATAGGTGGTTGGCCACCAATATACACTTGTATCAATCCTCCCACCTTAGGAAGCAATTTTATCCATTGCAATGATTTCCCGAGGGAGATGGAGAAGCGTTTGTTGAATCTGAACCTTGGTGAGTTGCGTGCCTTGCTGGAGAAGTTGTGTTTCTTCGCTTGTGGAAGGTTGTTGAGAACTTGATGTTGGAAGGGTTGGACCTTTGTAACCAGTCTAGCTACATGATATGATTGTGTGTAAAATGAATCTTTGTGCTTTGCTTCAATCTTTTTGACATGCTTCTGCTGGATAGAAGGTGATGGGACTGAGGCTGCACTGGTTGCAGTGTCCTTCGGTTCACCTTTTGAACATATTGTGAAGAAGCTGAATTTTGTAGTATGAGATACTACCTTGTGACACTGTTTAGGTGGGACAGTAGTTGGAACTACCTTTGGTATCCTATAGAGATGCCCCCCCATAGTAACAATGACACTACGAGGTCGAGATTCATAAATAACATGGCACTTACACATATATGGCTAGCCCAAAAGACCATCACAAACATTCAGCAGGGAAACATGACATAATACCTCATCCTTGAAGGGATGTCATATGAAAATTTACACTACTAACTGACACAGAGATCTCGTCCCTGGTGAAGCCACCTAATGTTGTATGGTTGCAGGTGTGGTGTTGTCAACAATCCCAATTGTTTGACGACCTCTGCTGAGATGAAGTTTTTCTGGCTTCTGCTATCAACAATGAAATGCAACGGGGTCCCATTCACCCACATATTTGAATGAAAAATATGATCCCCCTCTTCAGGATCTGCAGGTTCTTCTGGTTGAATTGTTGTGGTCGCGACAGTAGCAGTGAGGTCTACGTCAATGATATATCTTCTCCCATTACTTTCTGAATCAGATTCTGAATCTGGGTTCGGATATTTTTCTTTGATCTCGGCCACCAATGACTATTTTGAGGGACATTCATTCATGTTGTGCCAGGGGATTTTTTGTAAATCACACCACTTTCCAATGTCCTTCTTTGTATTTCTGTGACCCTTCTTTTACTGTGGCTTAGACTGGTTTTCAGGAGGATGTTTGTTAAGGTTGTCTTTATCATACTTTACTTGTTGCAGATTTGCAGACCCAAACTCCCATTTGTTATGGTGCCTAAATTTATGCTCAATTTTGACAACATATCTATAGGAATCTCCCAACGATGAGATGCACAGAAACTCCATTTTAGTTTGGATGTACCTATGTAGAGCCCCACGATATTTTAGAGCCAAATGCCACTCAAAATATTTGATACCCAGCTTGGTGCAAAAGGTATGGAAGGTATTGGTGAACTCTGGCACTTCTTGGCCCCTCTCTTGACGCGGCATGGTCCATCTCATGTATTGGTCGTCATAGTTACCAACATGGTAATATTGTTCCTTGACCGCATCCAAAAAAAAAATCCAAGTGGCCTCGACCCCATATATTCTAGACTCCTATGTGGAACTTTGCTCCTAGTAAGTTTCCCGCCAATTTTTGACACTGGGGAGAGCCTTAAGGAGTGTGAAGGTGATCTTTTCCCTATAGGAAAGATTGTGAACAGAGAAATAACCTTCTAGCAGATTTAACCATTTTTCTAGGGGATCTGCATCTATCTGACATTCAAATACGGGAATATCAAAATTAACATGTACCTTGAAAGGAGAGATGCCTCCAAAATGGCCACTTTATGAAGACGTTCATGTTTTTATTGGTAGGTGTTGAAGGATGTGGGAAAAATTATTCATCATTTCGTTCCTCTGTCGCGTGAGAGCTTGCTCAAGCAACAAATTAATAGAATCTTTTTCTCCATTGTTTTTCTTTTCTTCTACCATTGAGGGTTTCTTGGGCATTTGAGAGTGATTTTCCTCAAGAGAGACACGCTTGAGACCCAACCTTCTATACTCGGACCTCATCGGGGACATGCATTGAAAAATTATCAAGAGCAGCCTGCTCTGATACCACTGATCCAAATTATTTCCGGTACAAAATGAAAGTGGAAATATAATAAAGAAATGTACATAGATATATCAAATATCCAATAATATAACATATATTTATCAAAGATATAACCATAAACACAAAGATACAGTAATGCACAATTTCTATTAATGAGCGAAATGTACAAAACTGTAGAAATATAAAGTGAAAGACTTGCTAGAATGGTGGCAGCTTATCTATGAGAAGAGATGTGACGGATGCTCACATTCAAAAGAAGATGATTATTACAATGAGGCTCCAAAGGCCTTTTTAACATAAAGAAAATACAAAACCCTAACCTTGGAAGATGAAAAGCCAACAGTTTTGTGGACCCTGTTTTGGGTAGTTTGGTGTATCAACTTCCTGGGGGCATAACTTTGGCATACGATCTCCATTTGGGAAGAAGGATATCTGGTTAGAAAGGTATCGATGAGGATATTCATTTTGGGGGATCAATTAAATCCTTTGATTATCTTTGAGGTTCCTGATCGTGAAAAAACTTTGTTTACGCCCTCAAAATGGCCCCAGAAGTTTAGGAACTGAAAAACTGCTAAAAATAATAAATTGCCAGAAGACTGTTTTGAGCCAGTTGGAATAGGTGGGTGGTCATTGATATCCACCTGGGTCACCTAAAATAATTTAAGAAGACTCCAAAACCCATTTGGAAAGGCACTAATCTTTTATTGCATTGGAGAAATAAATTGCTTGCATTGAAATACGTGATTTTACGAAATAATAGATTTGTTCAAAGTGGAATCAATTATTTTCCTTAATAGCTTGCTTGAGCCATTAGGGTGTTTTGATTGGTAAATGATATATTTTTTTTGTTAAAATATTATTCTATATCCATTAAGGTTGTTGTAAAGTCTCTTTTTTAAGATTAATTTCTCACTCTTTTACCATTAGAAATAGTTGGAAAGTTGTTATTGTTAATCTACTTGATGTTGGCTATTGTTGGGAAAAAATTTGGCTAATTCCTTGGGGTAAAATTTGTTTCCCTAGAAAAAAAATTCTACAACCATTTGGATGATCTGAAAAATCTCTAAAAACATATTTTTTGCATCCCTAATTCACCATCAAAGCTTTTGCTAAAGTATTGGGAATTAGTCTGCACGTTTAGTGCTTCATTTCCCAATAAATACTTGATGCTTTTAATGGTTATTTCTGCAAATAAGTAATTGATTTTATTTCCAATTTCTTTTCCACCTAACATATAGCATGTGCAATTGGATTTTATCGTGTCTCGGGAAGGTACAAACACTTTCAGCAGGTACCCAAGGACTTGGAAACCTTAAACCACTCCTACGATGTGCCATCAAATCATTCCTCCACTTAGAAGCTTGAACTATAGGGGAATTCATCTCATCATCTCACTTTCCATCTCATTTCCCCTAGGGTCACCCAGGATTCCATCCTTTAGGTGATCACTTCACCTCTAAAGTGATGGGAATACATATCTAAGGTGACAATGGGTAGGTGTTCTCTTAGTTGTCTCCATATTGTGGTTTGGGTCGGGATTTTCCCAACCTACAACTTGTGCGATAACATTTTGGTGTCATTGTCGAGAAGGATTTTGAATCCTCTTCTGAGCCCTAACGACACTTTGGCAAGCTATCCCAAATCCTTTCCATATATTTACTGGAAACTTCACTTAAAGGACGTTCCCCTTCCACCCTTAATGAGATATTCTTGAAGCTTATATGGCGCCTCCACCGTCCCAAGAACCCACTTTTCCCTTTTTCCCCTTTCATCCTTTGATGAGCCTTGAGCTCATTTGGTGACTCCATTTAGGTGTCTTTTCAGTGAATGGAAATATGGCACCATGGGACGAACCCTCGTCCAAAACTTGTCGTGCATTGAGAAGGGAAATTTTACTAATGGAAATGGAAAAGTATTATAATAAAGTTGTTGAGGAATTGATGAATCATATAAAAGAGTTATTTCAAAAATATGTCGAAGAACTAGCCCTTGAAGATGAATAAATGATTGAAGGACATATATATGAATAAAGTTACCAAGAAGATCTCGATGAAATTTCTCATGTTGAAGATCTGGACAAGACATTTGATGATGACGAAGTACTTATATCTACCCTTCCACTTGATGAAGACATTGAGGCCTCTACTCCTCCCGAACATAAAGACGATAACATGATGAGTTGTGAACCTTTTAGGGATATTGATGTTATGCTATTCCATGACTTTGGATGTGAAGAAGTGTTAGAGGAGCCCTTGGATACAACAGATCCTCTTGGAGAAAAGTAAATAAAGTTCTATGTATTAAGAATCAAGCCTCTTGTGATGAAGAGGCGATGGAGGGGCATGTCCATGAAGAGAAAAAGGAATTCTAATGAGGTCCAACATGTTGAGAAACCTTGTAAGGAATCATTACTTTTTCTCTCGCTTGATTGTGGAAAGGTTATCCATCCCTTCTCTCCTCTTGTACATGAAGTTGAAGAAGCAATTAGTATTAATTATGAAGACTTTGAAGATGAAGTTGAAGAAGCAACTAGTATTGCCTCTGTTCTTCCTGCACCTGGAGAGATGATCATTTTCAGTCATACTAATGGTCTTATGAAATAAACCTTGGATATGGTTGATGAGCATATAGACGCTTTCATACAGACCAGGAGATGCAGATGGGATTTTATTTGTTTCACTTTTGATAGGGACCCCATTTACGACATTGAGGGTTTCTCCCGAGAAAAATGGTTTGATTTGTCATCACATGATTGGTCTTCATGTGTATATGATTCATATGTTTTCCATCCTGATGATGATATGGCTACAGATTTGTCCCATCCATTCGAGGATCACCTGTTGCAACATTTTCAAGGTGGTTTTCAATCACCCCTTGGGAATTGAGATACATATCCTTTTAGGGATGCAGACTTGTTCTATGGGGATTTTCAGCCACATTCATACGCAACTTTATATGAACACCAAGACATGTCCATATCATAGGAATCAAAGGCTCACTCTACAAAGTGAAAGTATTTTCATATAGGGCATTTTTACGAGGATTCGCAGATGAAGAGGCAACGTTTTTCTTTCTGTAGACCTGATCCTGTCCCTTACCTGATTCCTTTTTCTCATGGAAATCATGAGGTCTTATTGGGATCTCTCATATATTCTCATTCTTGAGGAAGCAATGATCATACTAACAGAGATGAAGATGATCCATCATCTACATATGATAGCCCTCTTCAGATATGGAATGATTGAGATTGTGGCTATCCTTTCTGGCATGATTTCCGAGATTATCAGAATTGCGGCTACTCTTTTTAGCAATATTTCCTCCTTCCCACCAATATCCATGAGTTTTATTTCATGATTGATTATATATCTATTTATGCTTATGATTATTATGTGTTGGACTTATCTTTTTTGTTTCACATGATTAAGCACGGGGGAAGATATCTTGATGAAGTGATGATTAAGCACTGGTTGTATGACTTTACCTGACATCACCTATCACCTGATATTCAGGGCCCCAGGTAAGTAGGTAGGTCATTTGATTTCGTGCAACTGCATCTTGATTTCTCATAATAGTTTAGTTGCATTTCATATTTGATTTTTCTCTACTTGAATATTGATCTCATGTTTAGTTTATAAATTTCTGAAAAATGTTAATTTTTTTTTTTAGATTTGTTTTGATTTTTGGTTTTGATGTATATGGATGAAGGGTGATAGAACCACCCTAGATTTTTACAGTTCTATGTTTCAGTGTAGGAACATGTCCACCAAGAGATGTTGTGGTTCTCATGAACTCTACGATGAGTACATGTCCCCAAGTAGGAGCCATATGTTATCCCCAACACCTAGGGATAACTGAGTGTTGGAAATGTTTAACAGGTAGCACATGCTTGTCATTGATGGCAAGTACAACAATGAAGATGGCATGAATACAGGAAGAATGTAACAGACGGGCACCAGAATTATTTTGGGAATAAGCTGCAGAGCAACCTCGATAAGATCAGAAGAGATAGTGCAAAGGATGTTTGGTATGTTTTATAGGCAGCGTAAGCTTGTCATTGATGGCAAGTACAGCAGTAATGATGGCTTGAGTACAGCACCGATGATCAACAGGCAAATAGAAGATAATTCCATGAAGATTGAATGATCCAAGGTAATGCTGGCAAGTACAATAGTGATGATGGTTTGAGTACAGCAGCGATGATCAACAGGGAAAGAGAAGATAAGTCCAGGAAGATCGAATGATCGAA
Source organism: Picea engelmannii (assembly GCA_009831015.1). Lineage (NCBI taxonomy): Eukaryota > Viridiplantae > Streptophyta > Pinopsida > Pinales > Pinaceae > Picea > Picea engelmannii. The sequence goes on along the minus strand of ML780170.1, from coordinate 293,659 downwards.
GGCAACGCAACATTGACAAAATGATCGAAGGCCCGAGAAGCATTTCTGATCATTGGATCCCATCCAAAATTCCCGACAGCATGAGGGCCGTCAGATCTGAATAAAGACAAGAAGAGCGCGCTGAAGAGGAGGATAGATCTCAGGCGTTAGATCTGAGCGCGGGGTCCAACCACCGTTGGATCGAAGAAAACCTGCACGATCTTTAAAAGTGCAAGGAATAGAGGTCTCACAAATCCCGAAAGCAAGAGGACCGTCCATCTCAGGGGGTTATGTGGACCGTTGATCTGACTCCCTGTCAGAGTTTCGGGGATCGAGAGTTGGAGATGACAAGTAATATCATCCACATAAATCCTGATTTTGCGATATGCAAAATCGCGATGTAATCTGAGCCGTCAAATCAAGATCACATCTGGACCGTCGATCCGACTCACGTCAGCAAACCACATCATCTAGGAACACGTGGCACAACCAGGTAATGACAAGTGTTAGACTGATTCAACATGCCAAGCACATGTAAGTCACGAATCAGGGTGACACGTGGCAGTTATTTAACACATGTGACGTCAACAGACTTACACCATGTCGGAGTTTCGAGGATCGCATGTTGGAGATGTCAAAGAAACAATGCAACAGGAATCCCGATTTCGCGATATGCAAAATCGCGACTTAAATCGCAGCCGTTGAATCAAGATCAAATCTGGACCGTTGATTCCAGTCCATGTCAGAGTTTCAAGGATCGAGTGTTGAAGTTTTCAAAGAACATTCACCACAGGAATCCTGATTTCGCGATATGCGAAATCACGATGTAATCTGAGCTGTCAGATCAAGCTTTGATCTGGACCGTTGATTCCAGTCCGTGTCGGAGTTCCGGGGATCGCAACATGGAGTGTCAAGTAAACAATGCAACAAGAATGACGATTTCGCGATATGCGAAATTGCGATTCAATCGCAGCCGTTGAATCAAGCTCTGATCAGGACCGTTGAATCCCACGCCATTTCGGGGTATCGGGGATCACGACTTGGAGAGTCGATATGTCGCATCTCCAGACTTAAGAAATGCGAAATCGTGAAAGTGCCTTATGCATAAGGCTGTGGTTACAGCCCATGGTTACGAGAAGGGAAGGAGTCAGTCCAGATAAGCTCCATTTTGGGGTTTCGGAGATCGCGACTTGGAAAGTCGAGATGCATCATCTGCAGATCCACGAAACGTGAATTCACAAAAAGTGCTTTTAGCATAGGCACTTGGTTATGACCATAATCATATTGGGGAAGGAGCTAGTGCAGAAAAGTTCTGTATCGAATCTTCGGAGATCGCGACTTGAAGTGTCAAGACACTTGGGCATAGGAATGTCGAAATGCTGAAACCCGATTTAAAGGCAAGATTAATAAAGTTCATCCAAGGGCGCAGATAAACTTGAAGGAGATCAGAGGGCTACTGATGCACGACACAGTGAAACAGCAAGAAACCATTGATGGCATCTGCTAGAGAATTCGAAGAGACCCCTGTGTGATCGCCAGAGGAGATGAAGAGTCTCCAAGCTTCATCCAAGTGAAGGAAGAGTATTCTTAGAAGGGATTGACAGATGGATTAGCGTGGAAACCTGTAACTGAAACAGAGAAGGTGAGCTCGACTGTCACAAAGAAGACGAAGAGTCTTAACTGCCAGAGAGGCTGAGGAATCTCAACATAACATCTAGTGATACTGAACGCGTGGTTGAACTACCAGAGAAGTTGAAGAGTTGCGATGATGATCACGCAGAGAACTCGAGAGGTGGAGGATATTGGCGTGGTATGAGCATGAAGAGGAATGGATAATATTGCATGCACAAGATGCACAGAAGCTATAAATACATGGTACAGAGAAGAGAAGCGGTTGTTGTTGTTGTTGGAGTTGTTGGAGTTGTTGTGGTCACTGTGTAGAAGGATTGAAGTGTGAGCAAGGAGGCAGAGTGCAGAAGTAGAAATGCACAGAAGAGGAACTGTGCAGTGAATTGACATGGTGCACAGAGCATAAAAACCAGAAGAACAGACAGCGCAAGTCATGTGTGCAGAAAGGCAATGAGGCAAACAGAGCAATGAAATGCAGCAGAACAGTGATGAGTCTGGTAAGCCATTGTTGAACATCATATCACTGTAATAAGTTTCTGTAGCAAAGATTTATCTTTCAGGGAGGTTGGGAGGTGCTAGGGACGATTGTTCTCCTCATAGGTTCAAGTGGGTGCTTGAACACAGGGAGTTGTAGCTTCCATCTGGTTGCAGCCAGAGAAACTAGGGTGGCAGGGTGGTGCAAGGGAGAACTCTTGTTCTCTGTTATACAAGTTGGTGCCTGTATGATTGTAAGTTGGTGCTTCCATCCAGTTGGTGTTGGAAACACTCAGGGATTTGGTGCTTCCTTCTAGTTGGTGCTAGAGAAACCAGGGAGTTGGTGCTTCCTTCTAGTTGGTGCTAGAGAAACCAGGGAGTTGGTGCTTCCTTCTAGTG
>ML780170.1:279544-291128 GCA_009831015.1 Picea engelmannii | reverse complement strand
TGCTGAATGTGCCATTGTTTATTTCCCTGCATTAATGTGATCATCATTCAGTGTTTCTGCAAAGAGTTTAAAAGAAGCATAATTGTTTAAGCATGGTAACAACTGATTCACCCCCCCCCCCTCTCACTTGTCCAACACTGAGGAGATGACGTATAAAGGACCTTAGGTTGCAGACATGAAGTACCAAGACACAGCCTGACCAACAATGTCCACTTGCACAGACATAGACCCACCTCACCACCATAACTCCAGGTTCATCACGACGGTATCCACCACATCAGTCGGATTCCAGAAGACATTGGGTCTTGTTCCATGAGGTACAAGCCAGATATTATGGTGAGTGTCATTTCAATATTTGAGGCATTTAAGTTTGTTGCATCTATTACTACTTTTTATTATGTAATGTTTTCTTGGACATTATGCTCTTTTCCCTATTTTAGTTTGGTGGTTGATATTGCACCCTAGAAAGTGGGTCACCCTTAAGGATAGGTTTTCTACTGGGAGGTCCTATTGATGAGTCATTGTGCCATTCCTGACCATACTTGTCACTTTTCACACTTCATCCCCTCATCTCCTCACATTTCGGTATTTTTAGGTGTACTAACCCAAGAAGGGGTTGTCCCTCATCTTATGGGAAGAAGGGGTTGAAGGCCCATAGGCTTGTAGTTGGAAAAAGATAAAAATCCAATCATTAACCTTCTAGATTCTCTCCCAGGGATCTCGATGACAATGAAATGTCTCTCATAAGAAACTTATGGGACCCATGAAAAATAACTAATACAAAATTCCAACCAAGGTGGAGCATGTGTGGGCACTATTTTTAATGCTTAGATAGAAGGCCCACACATGTTTTCAACTTGGGGAAGCATAATGTGACCAGGGTAGATTCAAGGTGGGAAAAAAATTTCATGCTTAGGTAGAAGCCCCACCTTGGCTTCAACCTGGAAACATATTAAAAGAATAAAAGGCAATAAATGGGCTTGGAAAAAGGTTACATTGAAAATGAAGGTGCATCACACCCCCCCATAGATGAGACACTACAACCCCTTGTATGTCATGAAACCCATGCCCAAAANAAAACCCCCCCCCCCCCCATCCATGACACCTCATCCACATGACCTGGGAAACACCCCTAAAATTGGGGAATGATTCACCCAATATGTTGTTTTGTCAACCCTCCCATACCTAAACTTGGAAAATTGCATAGGGTCTTTGAGAATTTGTTTATTTTGATGAGGTAGTTTGGATGTTCTTGCTTAGATGGATCTTTTATTGATTTGATTTACTCATCATGATGCATTTGACTTGAGATCCTTGGAGGGTGTATCCATTTGTATTTGCAAGACCTAGTTGGTGGTCAATTTTGGAAGAACAAGCCTAGCTTGGGATTCCATGGGGGGTTGAATCCCACAGGTTGGATGCCAAGGGCCCACACTCTGGATGATGATTACATGCCTTTGGAGACCTATAGGACACCTTGGAGGATCTTTCCCAGCCCCTACATGCCAAACAAATTTCTTGAAAGGGCCAAAACGTCACCTTTTGAGGGCTTGACATCACCCTAGGGCCAATGTTTGGCAATGATGATGGAAACTTGGAACGTTTTGAAGAAAGAGGCCCATATATCATGGAAGAAATTATTTGGTTAAAGACTATTGGAATTCGGAGGTCTAACTCTCCCTCCTCCAACTCAATGACTTGGCCAAAAGTGTCAAACATTGCCCAAAATATGGGTTACGCCATGTTTCTAAGGTTTCTCTTATGTGCAAAGTATGAATTAAATAATATTATTTTTTAAAGGGGAAAGATAAGGATTTTTTACCCCTTATCTTGTGTTTTACCCTAATTTTTGTGGGCAAACATATCTTAGAATGTTTTGTATAATAGAGATAAACTCCATTTCATTTTTATCATAACGCTCCCATGTGGAGAAGGATACTTGGCTCAAATGTTCACCCTACCTGGGAAAAATCATTCTCTTTCGCTATTGTGACATGGTTTATATCTTGTCTTATGGAAGGAAGTGGTGTGCTACTCTTGGAGGCTCTTTCTCTTTTCTTTGGTGATAAAAATTGCTTGGTAACTAGGGTTTTGTCTTGGCATTTCTTGGAATTGGTAAGGAAAATATGCACTTTGTTAGGTTTCTTTCTTGTTCCATGTTTTTTATTGGCTAGATCCTTGGAGGAGCATAAGGATTTACAACCTCCACCCATTTTTATCATTATTGTTTGCTGAAAAGGCTATTTCAAAGGTTGCTAGGACGAGTAAAAGGGTTTACACCCTCCTAGAATTTACATTGTTAGGGTTTCTATCTCAAGGGAGTAAAATGGATTACACCCCATGATATTTAGTACTCATAACCTTATAAAATAAGACCCCACAACCCATTTAACAAGGCACTAATATTTTATTGCATTGGAGAAATAAATCGATTGCATTGAAATACGTGATTTTACGAGATATTGAATTTGTTCAAAGTGGAATCAATTATTTTTCTTAATCGCTTTATTGAGCCACCAGGGTGTTTTGATTTGTCAAGGATATATGTTGTTGTTACAAACTTATGCTACATCCATTAGGGATACTACAAAATCTCTTTTTCAAGATTAATTTCTCACTCTTTTACCATTGGAAATAGTTGGAAAGTTGCTATTGTTAATATACTTGATGTTAGCTATGGTTGGGAAAAAATTTGGATAATTCCTTGGGGTAAAAGTTGGTGTTGTAGAAAATATTTGCTTCAGCCATTTGGATGCTCTAAAAAATCTCTGAAAATATATTTTTTGCAACTCTAATTCACCATCAAAGCTTGCTAAAGTATTGGGAACTAGTCTTAATGTTTAGTGCTTCATTTCCCAATAAATACTTGATGCTTTTGATGGTTATTTTTGCAGTAAGTAATTGATTTTCTTTCCAATATATATTTTTATTGGTTGCTGCAAATAGGGACATTAATATTAAATTGCTTGTCCACCTAACATATAGCTCATACAGTTGGATTTTCTTGTGTCTCGGGCAGGTACAAGCACTTTCAGTAGGTACCCAAGGACTTGGCATCCTTAAACCACTCCAAAGAGGTGACATTAAATCCTTCCTCCACTTAGCAACTCGGCCTATAGGGGCATTCATCAAATTCATCTCATCATCTCACTTTCCATCTCATTTCCCCCTAGGGTCACCTGGGATTCCCCCCTTGAGGCGATCACCTCACCTCTAAAGTGATGGGAATACCTATCTAAGGTGGTAGTGGGTAGGTGTTCTCTTAGTTGTCACCATATTGTTGTTTGGGTCAGGCTTTTCCCAACCTACAACTTGTGCGATAACAGGTCAAAAGTTCAAATCCAGAGAGGGTAAGGTATGTATACCTCCGTATAATTTAATAGTCAAATCACTGGGTGGAGGGGGTCCCTTGTCCCACAAACAAGGGGGTATCATACACCAATTTGGTTTCTAGCTTGGTCATGACCTTAAAAATAGATTATTATTATTATTATTATTATTATTATTATTATTATTATTTATAATAAAAAGTTGTTCAACGAAATATTTTAGTTTTAACTCTACGTATAGATTTAGTGGCCTATTAGTTCCTCTGCTCTAAAATTTTTGTTTTTTACTAAGCCATAATGTCCCTACTTTGAATTCAATTGATAGAATTTGATTGACTATCTTATCATTTCTCAAGTTCATTTACCCACTAGTTTTGACCATTATTTAGTATCAGAAATAGAGTTCAATTCATACATTTGTTTTTTACTTTTTTGTTGTTGGCATGAGTGTCTTTTATATATGTATTTACTTATGTAGTAAGCTAAACTTTAGTTCCAAGGGTTAGTTCAATCGATTGAATCATAAGTTATTAATTCAAATCCAGTTGAGTCCCTCGTAGTGAATTTTTATGACCTAAAACTTTAAAATATCATAAGAAACTTGAGTACACACCATGTACAACAAATGTGAGTGTGGAGCACAACTCCAAGATAGATAAGAGAGATGAGTTGCACAATAAAGCATTAAATAATAGGAGAACCTCCAAATACTCAATACTCAATACATTTCACATGTGGTTCCTTTTGTTAGGACGACCACTATTACATATACATTTACTCTATTACATATACATGTAACCCCATATATGCCCCATTTGGGGTCATATCATATAAATTTAACCCCATATATTCTCCCCTTGGGGTCATATCAAAGTACAGTCTTGTTACGAGGAAAATATCTCTATCGCTAGGGTGAACCACAACAGACGGAAATGATTGCATTAATCAACTCTATCCCAACAATATGCTATATAAACCAATGTGAAATGGAGATAAGAAAGAGGCCTACCTCGTCCATATGTTTGATGATGTCCATCGTTGAGCACTTTGACCCAAAGATACATATACCTGCAACAAGTTCTCAACAAACAAGCAAAAACAAGCATATGGTGGCAATATAAAAGGTTAGCAAATTAGATAGAATAATCCATCAATATACATAACAAATACGCCCATGGATAATAATTCATATATTTGCAAGACATCAATTGGATGGGAAGAGAGTATTTCTATTAATAAATGATCAACAGAAGTGAAAATATTGCATACTTCTGTGTCGTCGCAGTTCGGAACCGAGAAACCAAGTTCCTTCCAGTTGGGCCTCCACCAAAGGCAAGCTCATAGAAAGGAGACAATGGGGTTCTCCATCAATAAGGGAAGAGCTTGGGGGTTGAAAACTGTGTTCAAACTTAAAGGACAAAGGGATGCAGACTCAAAATGAAGTAAATAATTTCTCCATAGTAACTTTTCTCTCAAAGTTGAATTCCTTCTTCTTTTCCATAGCTCAAAAATTGGCCTCTTTATAGCCTTCAAAATGCAACTGAAGGGCCGAGTCGAAACATTTCCAGTATATGGAAGGCCAAGGATCAGAGATATCCTATCGTGACATGGAAACCTGACATTTAATTTTGATTTTCTGGCACAAATCCCGATGTACGCAAGCTGTAGTGGAGCAGTCTACGTATACGCTTGTTGTATAAGGTGAAATATGCGCACAAGTGGAAAAAATTGTATTTTTGTCTCTATATTTTAGTAACAGGGAAGACAAGTCTACATAGGGAAATGGAATAAGGCCCTCTCTGCAAGATTGCATAGCGTGAGAAAAATATTTCTCTAACAGATTCCCCCTAATGTGTGAGGTCAGAGGAGTATCTGCGATGGCCGAAATACATTATAAATAACCTAGAAGTGGAGTGGTAGGGAACTAGCTGGACGAACTCAGTTGCTCATTACATTCTATACTGACTTTGCATACATGGATGGCAAAAATTACACTGCAGATCCATGTGAAAATATACCAAACAAGTGTCTTTGGCCATGAATAGGAAAATACAAATGTGGTTACATGCCAATAGTTTTCATAGTCACGAACAAGGCCTGGTAGAACCAGTCTCAAAATCAATCTAAATATATCTGTATACTATGGAGTACAATCTGATCTCCCATGATCAATGAATTCATATAGGTATTGGTCCAATGAAAAGGGAGCAACAACCAGAAAATTCGCGGCCACATAGTGATGTCTTCAAGTCTTCTACACAATCCGCCAAAGGTGAAAGTCTACATTATGTGAATAAAGGAGTTGAGGTCAAACACAATGAGACAACGTTTGATTACCGGTCATTGAGGTATACTGTTAAAAACAAGAGACAACCTACCAATAATGAAAGTAGGTATCAAGGCACAAAGTACATTCTTACAAGTGTGAATAGAGGAGTCGGTGTCAAATACCTGAAGAATCCATCGATCAAGGGACATTGATGTATTCCAAATTGTCGATGGCGAGAGAGCATGCCACTGATGACTGCAAGCCTCAAGCTACTCATAAGACTCTAGGTCTCGTTTCCAGAATAAATGGGTTGAAGTTGATAGAAAGAGACCCATTGAAAGGAGAGCATTAAGGCATCTCTCATCAGTCACCACGAGGTACAAAGCAAGAGCTTCATGATTTGGTGGAAATTGAACAAAGGACATGTTCATGAACCAACGACCCTGTGCGTATTTCACGTGTGCCAAGTGCAAGCGGTACATGAAAAAGACCCTTTGAATAGCAACCGATGATGAAAACTGCTGACAAAGGCACATAAACCACCAATAAGGCTAATGGAATCCAAGACACTGCACGAATCCCAATGTGTGAATAGATTTATTGTTGTTGAACAAAAGGGAAACCACCCAGTCAAGGACCAATGATGAAATGTCGACTGCTGGGTTTAAAGTTACCTACCAATGATGAAATTAGGGCCAGGGTGCATGATAGGACTAAAGTATCATGTGATTCTGAGACAAACTGAGGGTATGGCCGACATGCAAAGTCAATATTTCTAAGGAGTGGCCGACACAGGTTGATATACTTCCTTTGAACAAGATCATGAGACATATGGAGGACTCCGGTAGCATATACCCAATGATGAAACCATGAGATGCAGGAGGCATCAATGAAATTCTCTATAGGGACTGGAAGAGTAACTAGTCGGTAGAGAAGACTCTGTAACAAGTTCATCTTCCTAAGGCCATGCTAATCCCAAAATTATTATGATGAATGGACTCAAATAATTTTGTGCTATGTTCAAAGGCAACACGACTGCTGCTGATACGAGATAATACTCCCTTCTCATATGTCTTTTTTTTTTTTCATAGGCAAATGAATGTTATGATACAAAGGATTAAACGAGTGTCGCAAGTAAGCAAAACTAGTTCCAATAGTGGAACATACCTATGCTCAATGCAGGGAAGTGCATGCGGGAGATGGACACTCGGGGGAATGTTCCCTTCTAGGTATAGGGTGTCAAATTGTGAAGTATATAAACAAAGCTCTGCTTGGTTGAGGATGCAAAACTGTTGAGGCAATAGAGTTTATAACGCAAAGCGATAACCAACTATAGGCTCAATATTGCAAGCAAGGGCATGAGATGCAATCACAACTTAACGCCGAAAAATGTTCTTTTTTATGTCTTTTAGTCTACTTGGTGTGAAAAAAGGATAAAATTGTGCCAAATAGACGTCTTTTCAAAACCAATTTTACGAGTGTGAAAGAGACAAGTTCACTCGACAATCTTTTCACTTTTTGATAACGAGTCGGAAAAGAGCTTAACTAAGACTCACGACCTTTCAAATCCAATTTAATGAGTGTGAAAGGGACAAATCACTCCGTAATATTTTCGCTTTTTAAACGATTCAAAAAAGAGCTTAAATTAAACTCACTTGGGAGTCCTCGGGGTATAAGGTTGCATCTTTATGAATGAGAAATGAGGCTCAGCATAAATTCAAGTACGAGTTGTGAGGGACTCCTGATCCTATGAAAAAATCTCTGCATGGGCACCAAATGCAGTAGGGGATCTAACTAGGGCACTCATGTTTAGTAAGTCTCTACCACTTGATAACGACATGTCTTTATAGTAGATGAAGGTTTTGTGTCACAACAAATGGGTTCATACCTAGGGCATAAAGAGTGACAATTATAGGATAATGCGAAAATACATAACGAAGTGGATACCTATCCTATATGTTGGGTAATGAAAATACATGGTTATCATGACAAATGGCCGACATAACGTTGAAATATGCAATAATCCCAAGTTAAAACTTCAAAAACCAACTCGATCCACCTTTATATTAGTCCATTAGGTGAAAAAATGGTTTAAACTATAGAAAGTGGGTAAAATTAATTTATAAATAGTAGCAAAATAAAAAATTACTACACCATTTTGATTTTTTACCCAACTAGTGCAAATTGGACCAAAATACCTCCGAGATTCAAACGACGATTGCAGGAGCATTATGCAACGAAATCACAAACCGTATGGATTAGGTAATTATTGTTCTCTTCCTCTTCAAATTCAGTGGATTAAAATTTTTCATTAGGTTCCAAAATTTTAGTTATTGAGGGCGCAAAGTGTAGATTTCGGTGTATGCGAGCTGGCTTTGATTAGGTCACATATACGATGAGGCATACTCTCTTGTGTGAACTACAGGGGGCGTATATCAAGCCCTACATGCGACTGTATGTAAAGTAGGCTGCGTACAGACACACAAACAATCATTTTGAAGGGTTCTAACTCAAAATTTTATTTTTCTTTGACATGATGGTTCTTGAATGGAGAGAGAGAGAACATGAGGAGGTCGATGCTACTGTAGATTGAGATTCGGGGCCCAAATGGCCTTAAAGTGATGTGGTTTGTATAATTTTTGGGCACTCAAAGGAATGAAAGCCCAAGTGAGGTTGCTCGAGATGTTAGTCGGTTACTGGGACCCTGAGAGTGAGAGCTTCAATCTCAATGGGCAACCATTGAGAATTGAAGTAGAGAAAATTTAGTTTATGACTGGTCTATCACATCGGGGGGAGGTTGAAAACCTCAAATCACGGGGATCAGGGAGTGGGATGAAGATAGAGGAATATATTGACGCCCATTGTGTAGCAGGGACTCCTAAGGTAGAGAGTCAAGTCCCTATCCAGGAAATAAACAACCTCAGTCTGAAGATCATTGTCCTAGTATTGACCAGGATCACAGGTTCGGCCTCGTTGCACCAGGAATAAAGGTCGCTCATGTTCTATGTAGTGCAGTGTACGAGACCCACAGTATATTATTGGTGTACCTCACTACTGGAAAATATGAAGAGACAGTTGACAGAGTGCAAACAGGGGAGTAAATGAAATTTTGGGTTTGCCTCTATCCTATGCAGTTTCGTTTTTGAGCAGGTTCCAATTTTGGGACCTAGAGTCGAGATTCTTCCTAGAGGACCTCGTGATCCAGCCATGGCACGGTGGACCAAGGTAATGAGGCAGCAAGGGGGAGGCAGGGTTCCAACACCCTACAATGAGGGCTTCTTCTACTGGTGGCAGTGACAGTTCATCGCTCTAGATGACTATCCCTATGAGGGGATCGACTTCAGAGGAGATCCATACATGTCACTCCCACTAAGGACCGCCTATTGTCAGGCTTTTTATATTAATGATTTTAATTACCTGAAAACACTAAATTGTCAAACCAGGGCAAGTAAACTTAGAGCTACTACATTATATGTGCGGGTAAGATTCTAATTTCTACCTAGATGTGATTCTAAAAAGAAAACATAAACTTACTCTCATAAATTGAATTCTAATGAGTATCTTAAAACTAATCATATCTTGTCTAATTAATCTAGGAAATGGAAATAATTGTAAGTTAATTAAATTTAAATGTACTTCTATTCCTAATTCAAAGAAATCATCCAATGTTATTTATTTCAGTTCTACCATTAACTAAACACCTAATCATCAAAACATCTACCTTGACTATAAGAGAAAGAACATTTAAAAATCTTCTATTTAATCTAAACACCAAGAAATTCTAATTTACCAACAACTTTCACCTACTGGTACTACTTTATATTCACAGATATTAACCTACACCTACTTTATCAATCTATTCAATCTGCAATTTCCACACTATTTTAATTATCTGAAAATCATAAAAGTATCCTAACTTTCAAATTAAACTAATTTCTTATAAAATTAAAACTTCTAATCAAAATTACAAATACATGACTATTCTTTTCCTATTGCAAAACTAACTATTTATCATAACTTCAAGAAACTGAAAATTAATTCTAATTCTATCGATGATTGGCTAAATTTCAAGAATAAAGTCAATTTTTAAATACTGGAAAATCCACAATTAATCTATTCTAAAATCAAGCCAAAAATCAAAACTAAACTAAATTCAAAATTACATTCATTTACTCTAAGAAACACAATGGATCTAATAATTTGAAATTAAATCAAAACGATTACTTCTATGGCTGAAAAGTAACTTTTTGTATTACTTTGAAATGAACACCAAGAAATAAATCGAATTTAAGAACTCATTAATCATATGATAAATGTAATGATCATTTTTCTATTGTCTTCTACTTTAATCAAATTCCAAATTAAGTCTATTAAATGGAACAACCTATGTAAAAAGAGTCTACAGAAACTACTTCAACAACTAAAATCTGTCACATGCTAAAAGTTTTACTGGATAGAAACTAACATTGAATCATTCTATAGTTTATCCTAATTCTAATCAAGTGAAATCTCAACAAACAGAGTCTAAATTTATCCTAAAAATTTGAATCTAAATCTTTCTGAGAAAGGAAACTGAAACAATGTAAACAAAAAATCCTCTTCGACTGAGATCACTATGCTATGTCTAATCTTGCAATTTAAATTCTATCTAAATTTTGAAAAAATGAAAATGTTCTATCAATGCATGTGCAAATCTATTCTCCACGATAACCTATTCTATCAATGGAAATTATCCTCAATAGAAACCTATGAAGAGCAATCTTTAATGATCTATTATAAGTACTTAATCAAATTAAATTGTTGCTTCTAAGCCAATCTTTCTCTATCTCTATTCTAAATCGAAATAAATCTAACAAAATTGAAACTAATAAATGTCCTTCTTTACCCTACAAATATCGGAAGCTTCCTCAAACCAAACCACAATTGAACTACCCTAAAAACAGAGTAAATCTGAGTTTAAACTAACTTCAAATCATAATTAAACTAAAACTTGAAAACAAAGTAAATCTAAACTTAAATTAAAAGAGTTAAATCAGTAATTGGATTGTTCATCAAATTCTACGAATGGCAAACAACTAATTCCAATATTCAATGATCTACAAAATAATTCCAACTAAAAATGAACTAAATGAAAACGATTCAAGTCAAGAATTAACAAAACAATTTCAAAATAAAAATAAACTATCACACAGATTTTAAAACTGGAAACAAACTAACTACAATATAGAGAAAGGGAAAGTGAATTGAACTTATTAGCGGGCCCAACCAAAAGGTGCAATCGCTTTAAAACGAAACCATAACTAAATCAAATCACTTCATGCATAACTATATCATTCCTCATGCTCCATAATTTGAAAATTAACTCAATTCATTGACAGAAAAGATAATATAACACACTGTTCAGAAATTGTATTATCAACAATATCACATGACACGGTTTCTTCAGAGATTCCCCTAACATAGAGAGCAACCAAGTTTATATAGATCCTCCCTACATCTACAATCGTGAATCCAAAAATAGACTTAGACATAGGTACATTAATTGAGCGAATCTTAGATCCAAAAATAACTCAAAGTTTGCTAAAATTAAGTTCACAACTTCATGACACGAAGTGTCAAGAAGCGTGAACTATGAAATATAGATAAACATAGTAAAAACGGGTTCTTATAATTCCGCTTTGAGTCATCACATTCTGTTCTCTTGAGATTAATTCAAGATTTGAAATCTGAACTATAACTTGATCAATCATATGAATCGGAACTGGCATTCCAATTTGGCAATATCGTGCAAATATTTGACATCTCCACTAAGTGCAAGCCGATACTTGGTACTGATAAATCTGCTTCAAGGAAACAAGTACCTAACTCATGCAATGTTAGTATCAATATCAATTTAAAGTATTAAAATACATTAAAAATAACTTAAATCATATGAATACCTTGAATAGCTCCATTTAGGGCAAAATGATGTGAAATGTATCAAGGT
>ML780170.1:235189-258519 GCA_009831015.1 Picea engelmannii | reverse complement strand
TAAGGATTTTGCCTCTACCCACTTGGTCACAAAATCTGTACAAACCAAGATGTACTTCTTCTTTCTAGACATTGGGGAAATCGGTCCTACAAAATCAAGTGCCCATTTATCAAATGGTTCAATCACAACCTGAGGTCGTAAAGGCATCTCATCTGCTACAGTAGGCTTCCCCATCCTCTGACAACTATCACAACTTCTTACATATTTTGTTGCATCCTTAAACAATGTCGACCAGTAATATCTTGATTGTAAGACTTTATATGTCATTCTCTTATCAGAGAAGTGTCCTCCACATGGCCCGTCATGACAGGCCTGAAGGATATCGGGAATCTCATCTTCCCGAACACATCTCCTAATGATCATATCAGGACTTGTATAGAAAATATCACTGCCTACCCAAGAGTAATAAGCACTCTGCTGGACAATTCTTCTCTTTTGTGGTGATGACAAATGAGCTAGCAATCTCCCTGTAGCTAAATAGTTTGTCGTATCTGCAAACCATGGGGTCTTAACAGCTACTACAAATATATGTTCGTCAGGGAAATTATCATTCACTAGAATGTCATTACTGACTTGAGGAATTCGAGAAAGAAAATCCACAACTAAATTTTCTTTTCCTGGCCGATCAACTATAGTGATGTTAAATTCTTGAAGTAACAAAAGCCATCGTGTGATCCTTCTAGTAGTAACTGGTTTGTTCATAAAAAATCTAATAGAAGAATGGTCGGTATGTGCAAAAAATTCATACCCAGTGATGTAATGCCGAAACTTATTGATGGCATGAACTACAGCCAAAAATTCCTTCTCTGTCACAGTGTAGTTCAATTCAGGAGGAGTAAGGTTTTTTCTAGTAAAGTAAATAGCATAATTTTGTTGGTTTTCTTTTTGTTCGAGCACTCCTCCTAGAGTAGTGTCTAAGGCATTAGTTGAAATATGGAAGGGAAGAGACCAATTTGGTCCTTGTAAAATTGGTGCCATTGACAATTTTGCTTTCAAAGTTTCAAAAGCAATTTGACAATTGTTATCCCAACAAAATTCTACATCCTTTGCTAAAAATTTAAACATGGGGCCGGCTATCTTTGAAATTTTTTCAATAAACTGACGATAATATCCAGCATGTCCCAAAAAACCTTGCAACTCCTTTTGGGTTTTTGGAGAGGAAAGCTTAACTATTACTTCAATTTTAGCTAGATCAACTTTAATTCCTTTCACAAACAAATGATGACCCAACACTATTCCCTCAGTTAATAGAATTTTACATTTTTCGTGACTAAGGGATAAATTTGATTCCTGACAATGAATCAAGACTCTCTCAAGATTATTTAAGGCTTCTTCGAAAGTATTTCCATAAACAATGAAATCATCCATATACACTTCCACACAATCATGAATTAAGTCAACAAAAATCCCAAGGACTGCTCTCTGAAATGTAGCAGGAGCATTGCATAATCCAAAAGGTATCACTTTGTAAGCATAAGTGCCCCAAGGACATGTAAATGTGGTTTTTTCCTAGTCTTCAAGAGAAATTTGAATCTGATTATATCCACTATACCCATCGAGAAAAGAGAAGTACTTTTTCCTGGCCAAGGTATCCAAGACCTGATCTATAAAAGGCAAGGGAAAGTAGTCCTTTAGGGTTGCCTTATTCAACTCCCTAAAGTCTACACACATTCTCCATTTCCCCGTCACTTTCTTAGGTACCACAACAAGGGGTGAAACCCACTTTCTATCAGAAATTGGATAAATGAATCCCGCGTTTAATAATTTTTGTAACTCTTCTTTCACAAAATCTTTCAATATTGGATTCATACGCCTTTGTGGTTGTCTTATTGGTGTTATATCTGGTTGGATATATATGTGGTGAATACAAGTATCAGGATGCACTCCTCTGATATCAGTGTACTCCCATGCAAATTCTCCTGATTGTTCTTTCAAAACATTTGTTAACTGCTCTTGTTGGTTGAGACTTAGTCCAGAATTGATGTATAGACATTTGCCTGGACTAATTTCTATTGGAATGGTATATGATCCTGGATGCTCATCAATGGTGAAAACCATAGATGGTAAAGATGAGATGAATGACTCACTTCATTCTTGAAATTCCTCATTAAAAATTTGATCGTATTGAAAATATGTTTGTGGAAATTCAACATTTTCTGTCACGGAAAGAAATTGGCTCAAAATATCATCCTCTGTTGGTTCTTATAATGCGTGAAATTCATCAACAGAGAATAAAGGTTATTTCTCATCATTCTCATGATATGGACATCTTAGCCACCAAAATTCTTCTGTAACCGGTTGAGCAGGCAAAAAAAGAGTAAGATTCTACGAAGAAATGTCATTTGAAATGAACATATCCCCACCATGACATCCTATGAAATCATTGGCCGTAGCCAACCAAGGTCTTCCTAAAATAATTGGATGACCTTTTATGGGATCTTTTGAGTAAATAACCATGAAGTCAACAGGATATTCCCACGAAGCTAATGTAACAAGAATGTCATCAAGGACCCCAACAAGTTTTACAATTGTTCTATCAGCAAGTTCAAGAATTGTAGAGGTAGGGCGAAGGAATCGACTTAGTTGTAACAGCTCAATGGTATTGATGGTCATTATATTAATGGTTGCACCCAAGTCGACTAAATTATTACCAATAGAAACATTATTGATAGTAACTGATACTATTGGGTTCCCGGGATTGGCATACTTCACAATCTTAGGAGATTCAGAGATACAATTCAATAATTGGCCTATCAGGTGTATCATGGGTGGATCTTTCTGTTTCCGACTCGGCTTCTTAATGCAAAGTTCTCTAATGGTCTTGGCGTAGATCGGAACATCTATGATTGCTTGCAACAATGGAATTTTAATGCAAGCATTTTTTAGTTCATTCATGATGTCAAACTCAGGTTGAGCAATTGGTTTTTCAATAAGCAACCTCTTAGAAAAGGAGGTGTTCGCGAAACCTGAGTTTGTATGTTTTGTTGTGATTCAGATACTTTATTCTTTGGAATGATGACATCTTTTAAATATACTCCATTTGATAAATCATCTACAGGTTCTTCTTCGTGTTCTTGGATAATTATTGTCGATGTTGTTCTTTTTACAGGTTGAGTTTTATTTAAAGTTTTCCCAGATCTCAACTGTATTTCTTGTACAGAAATGAGGTTTATGGTGTAAGCTGGGAAATTTTGAAATTCAGCATTATGGAGTGGCAGAGGTGGTCTGTTATTAGGATTTGGAATGGGTTGAGCGGGCAATATGGTGGGTCGAGGCGGATTATGAAACTGTTGAGGAGTTTGTTTAATAGGTGGTAGAGAAGGTGGAGTAAATCCAGGCAATAACTGATGCATGTTTGGAGGGTATTGAGTACATGGATTCTGGGGCATTGGTATCGCAGGTTGTTATTGGTTATTTCCATAATTATGTTCTCTCCATCCCTGATACCAAGGTTGAGCAGGAACATTTTGCGGTGGCCAATTTGGCCAGTTCCATGGGTGTTGTTGTTGTTGTTGTTGTTGAGGAAAAAGTGGATAATAGCCGGAAGGTTGTGGGGATGGTTCTTGATACATATTCGGGTTCCTAGGTTGCCAAGGCCTCCTAGGTGCAGATGAAGTTCCTGGAGCTTCCCCTCCATTGTATATATCTTGCAATCCTTGTAAGGATGGACATTCTTCTGTTGCATGATTTTCAGTACAAATTCCACATACATAAATACTGTCCAAAGGACATTCCCGTAAAGGATGCATTTTTCTACATTTCGGGCAGAATATGCTTAATACAGGGTTTTCCTCTTCCTGCTTTTTCTTAATCTTCAGAGTGTCTAACTAAGAACTAATATTTCCTAAAATATTTGTTTTGAAATTTTCCAAAAGGTTTCCCAGTTCCATTCTAGTAACTCAACCAAATGTGGATACTCGGGTGTTTCTGTTGACAGGTTCTCTCACACTTTTTACTGCTTTCCCCCTACTTCTCGAATAAGTTCTACATAGTTCACTGATTTCTTCAAAGTTTTTCTAATAAATGTCTCTTGAAGCCATTAAGTTGAGAGTGTCAATGTATTCATCTAAAACCCCTTTTAAGAACAGAGTTTTGATTGCTTCATCTTGGAGACCATTATATTTAGATTTTTGAAGAGTATATGTAAACCTTTCTAGGAAATCCTCAAGGCTGTCATCATCATGATGTTGCATCTTAAAAATATCATTTCGAGAATCCTTGGGTCTACAATAGTCTTGGTACTTCTTTAAAAATGTTGCCTTCATATCTTCCCAAGATCTAATGCTATACTCCCCTAAACTCATGAACCAGCGTAATGCATAATCTTTTAGGGTAGTAGGAAACAACTTTAGCTTATGTGCATCCTGGAGATAATTATAAATCCTGCACAGGATATCAAATTCGAAAAGAAAGACATATGGATCTTCACTACTTCTCCCATAAAAGGTTGGTAGTGTCGAGGGTGGGATATTTTTCATATTGACATTTTGGACCAAATCCAAAATTGGAAACCCAAAAGTGGGTTCTGGTCTTGGCTCATTCTCTACTTGTTCTTCTTATTCATGTTCAACATGAATTTATTCCCTCTCTCTTCTACCCATTTCTCTTTCTCTTCTCTCCAATTCTCTCTCTCTTTCCCTTTCTATCATGTTAAAAGGATTACCAAAAATTGTATATGCAATCCGATCTTTCTTTGGAGAAGGTGTGAAATCCCACCCCTCTGCTTTTGTTGTTGGATTCCTTTTGACAGAATAACTATCTCCTATTGGCCCTTTTGAGGATCCTACTACCTTTGATTCAACAGTTGTAGTTGTTACTTGCGAAACTATAGTATCGGGGTTCCCAAAAATAGCTTGCACTTTTTCCGGACTAACTATGTCGACCCAGTTTGGATCACCAGGAATTTGAATTTGTTGGTATGTAGTGTTTCCTGGTTTTGGAGGGGAAATGATAAATGGTTTAAGTTATTCTCATATTGTATTATCCCCTTCTAATCCAATTTCAGTTTGTTCTATTCATGATTCTATGTTTTTCTCTATGGTTTTCTCAGCCAGAGTTCCAGTCTCAGTTTCTATTGCTTTTTGGGTGGAGGTTTCTCCTTTTTGTTGTTTTTTTCTCAGAATACCTATCTGCAGATGTGGTGACAGAACCCGGTTGCCCACCAAAAATATTTTTTGGAAGTTTTTCTTGTTTTGAGTTTCCCCTAAACCTACCTCTATTATCTCTGTTTCTCATGAAAACATACTATAAAAAGAAACTAATAAAATAAAGACTAAGATTGAGTTTCGGAGGAACCTGTGATAACAGATGCGCAGGTTCTTACCTCTCATCTTACAGCTCCTCCTCCGTCAACCTGCTAAGCATACCACACCAAACCAAATGCATTTAAAAATAATCAAATCAATTATCTAACTTACCTTCTAAACAACTCCCCAGCAACAGCGCCAAAAATGTCAGGCTTTTTATATTAATGATTTTAATTACTTGAAAACACTAAATTGTCAGACCAGGGCAAGTAAACTTAGAGATGCTACACTATATGTGCGGGTAAGATTCTAATTTCTACCTGAATGTTATTCTAAAAAGAAAACATAAACTTACTCTCATAAATTGAATTCTAATGAGTATCTTAAAACTGGTCATATCTTGTCTAATTAATCTAGGAAATGGAAATAATTCTAAGTTAATTAAATTTAAATGTACTTCTATTCCTAATTCAAAGAAATCATCCAATGTTATTTATTTCAATTCTACCATTAACTAAACACCTAATCATCAAAACATCTACCTTGACTATAAAAGAAAGAACATTTAAAAATCTTATATTTAATCTAAACACCAAGAAATTCTAATTTACCAACAACTTTCACCTACTGGTACTACTTTATATTCACAGATATTAACCTACACCTACTTTATCAATCTATTCAATCTACAATTTCCACACTATTTTAATTATCTGAAAATCATAAAAGTATCCTAACTTTCAAATTAAACTAATTTCTTATAAAATTAAAACTTCTAATCAAAATTACAAATACATGACTATTCTTTTCCTATTGCAAAACTAATTATTTATCAGAACTTCAAGAAACTGAAAACTAATTCTAATTCTATCGATGACTAGCTAAATTTCAAGAATAAAGTCAATTTTTAAATACTGGAAAATTCACAATTAATCTATTCTAAAATCAAACCAAAAATCTAAACTAAACTAAATTCAAAATTACTTTCATTTACTCTAAGAAACACAATGGATCTAAGAATTTGAAATTAAATCAAAACGATTACTTCTATGGCTGAAAAGTAACTTTCTATATTACCTCGAAATGAACACCAAGAAATAAATCGACTTTAAGAACTCATTAATCCTATGATAAATGTAATGATCATTTTTCTATTGTCTTCTACTTTAATCAAATTCCAAATTAAGTTTATTGAATGGAACAACCTGTGTAAAAAGAGTCTACATAAACTACTTCAACAACTAAAATATGTCACATGCTAAAAGTTTTACTGGATAGAAACTAACATTGAATCATTCTAGAGTTTATCCTAATTCTAATCAAGTGAAATATCAACAAACAGAGTCTAAATTTATCCTAAAAATCTAAATCTAAATCTTTCTGAGAAAGGAAACTGAAACAATGTAAACAAAAAATCCTCTTCGACTAAGATCACTATGCTATGTCTAATCTTGCAATTTAAATTCTATCTAAATTTTGAAAAAATTAAAATGTTCTATCAATGCATGTGCAAATCTATTCTCTACAATAATCTATTCTATCAATGGAAATTATCCTCAATAGAAACCTATGAAGAGCAATCTTTAATGATCTATTCTAAGTACTTAATCAAATTAAATCATTGCTTCTAAGCCAATCTTTCTCTATCTCTGTTCTAAATCGAAATAAATCTAACAAAATTGAAACTAATCAATGTCCTTCTTTACCCTACAGATATCGGAAGCTTCCTCAAACCAAACCACTGAACTACCCTAAAAATAGAGTAAATCTGAGTTTAAACTAACTTCAAATCATAATTAAACTAAAACTTGAAAACAGAGTAAATCTAAACTTAAATTAAAAGAGTTAAATCAGTAATTGGATTGTTCATCAAATTCTATGAATGACAAACAACTAATTCCAATATTCAATGATCTATGGAATAATTCCAAACTAAAAACAAACTAAACGAAAACGATTCAAGTCAGAAATTAACAAAACAATTTCAAGTTAAAAATAAACGAACCGACAGATTTTAAAACTAGAAATGAACTAACTACAATATAGAGAAAGGGAAAGCAAATTGAACCTGTTGGCGGGCCCAACCAAAAGGTGAAATCGCTTTAAAACGAAACCAGAACTAAATCAAATCACTTCATGCATAACTATATCATTCCTCATGCTCCATAATTAGAAAATTAACTCAATTCATTGACATAAAAGATAATATAACGCACAGTTCAGGAATTGTATTATCAGCAATATCACATAACACGGTTTCTTCAGAGATTCCCCTGACATAGAGAGCAACCAAGTTTATATAGGTCCTCCCTACATCTACAATCGTGAATCCAAAAATAGACTTAGACATAGGTACATTAATTGAGTGAATCTTAGATCCAAAAATAACTCAAAGTTTGCTAAAATTAAGTTCATAGCTTCATGACATGAAGTGTCAAGAAGCGTGAACTATGAAATAGAGATAAACATAGTAAAAACCGGTTCTTATAATTCTACTTTGAGTCATCACATTCTGTTCTCTCGAGATTAATTCGAGATTTGAAATCTAAACTATAACTTGATCAATCATATGAATCGAAACTGGCATTTCAATCTAGAAATATCATGCAAAACTTTGACATCTCCACTAAGTGCAAGTCGGTACTTGGTACTGATAAATCTGCTTCAAGGAAACAAGTACCTAACTCATGCAATGTTAGCATCAATATCAGTTTAAAGTATTAAAATACATTAAAAATAACTTAAATCATATGAATACCTGGAATAGCTCCATTTAGGGAAAAATGGTGTGAAATGTATCAAGGTAAGGCCAGAAAGGAATGATATTGGATATGGAATGGGGGTATATTTGGCATAACATAGGCAAAAATATGGTCTAAATTGGAGACTAACACCTATGGTAACATAGGTATGTCAAAATGTTTTTACATATTTCATTTTTTTTGTATTTTTGTATAACTAGGACAAAAATATTTTGTGATGGTGCTTAAGTATTGACTAGACATTTGTGTACCACATACGTGGGTCCACGACGGCCAGAAGGAATCCCTTGACATTGACGAAGGAACCAGGGAGATGAGGTGGCGGGAGGAGAAGTCAAGAGGGTCCTACAAAACGTGTAGGGAAACCTATCATGTTTGACTCACATGATACCCATGGTTCAAGTACAGGATCTGTTTGAAGCCATGCAACGACAGGTGGTTGGTGTACCCAAGGCATGGGTACAACTCTTTTGGTGTCTCGCAAGCGTCGTGGTTTGATACCATGACACGCATCTAGCGCCATAGGTGTAGATGTCGTGGGATATTGTAATACCGACTGTATATGTGTATTGAGGGTTTTAGCCCCAATTTTGTACTCTAAACATCGTATTTTTTGAAATACATAAAACGAGATCTTCGGCTTTACTTATATTTTACAATGTGTACATTGATGAGATTTTTTCTTTGCTTTTAATTATGTGACAAATGCCAATCTAAAACCAAATTAGCATAAGCATCGAATACATGATTAGAACTCCTAGGAATATGATAATATGAAATAAAATCAAATTGTCGTTCTAAATGACGTACCCGTAGGAATCATCTGAGTAAATTAGGATCATGCACATGGTAACAGTCGTTCAACTGACGTACCACTAATTGGGAATCTAGGATAACTTCTAATGAACGAATGACATGTGATATAGAATCGCGCAAAAGTTCTATAATGACGTTATATTCAGCCACATTGTTCATGGATGGCCCTAGGCATACGCCACCTGAAGACACCAGTAGACCCTCGGGTGAGTAAACCACCCAAGCGGCGAAAGCCAAGTTCCGTGTATGACGACTGGCCTTGTCTGTGAATCCTAGGTAGACCGAAGACTCCATTGACATCTATCAACCAAGCGAAAAATCGATAAGCAACCCGAAGACGAAAATAAAAGAGATATATACAATAAACTGCATTAGTATATAGAGAATTCCACCCAAACCTAGGGCTCAAGCGTAATATATTTTCAAGTAGAGCCCATTTCTAGGCTCGACCAACTTATTCCCTTCATAATATTCTAACTCATAGGCTCCTTTTTCTAAAACATGTTGCACAATGTAAGGACCGTTCCACATGGGTTTAAACTTGCCTACCCCCAGCGGTTCTTTGGCTTGATCATACAAAAGGACCAAGTCACCCTCAACATACAAACAAAGATAGACAGACTTATCGTACTGGACCTTGATATGTATTTTATTCGCCTCCATAGTCGTAGAGGCATCTCGACGCTACTTGTCAAGACTCTCTAGGTGTACAAGGCATCGCTCGAGATCGGAAGTGTCAGGTAGGAGCGTGAATGCCAAATTAAGAGAAGGGATTTCACATTCAATAGGTAAAATCGACTCCACACTGTGTACTAACTGGAAAGGGGAAAATCCGGTGGTGGTCTTGATCAAGGTTCGGTATGCCCAGAGTTTAGGATATAGCATGATGTTTCAGTCAGACTTACTCTGACTGACGGTTTTTTGCAAAATGGTCATGAGAGACTTGTTGACGTCCTCTACTTGTCCATTTTCCTGGGCGTAATAAGGAGAATAATGACCATGTCTAAACCCCAACTTAGCTGCTAGTTCTTCCATCATTTCATTCTGAAAGTGACTTCCATGATCAGTGACAATCTCACTCGGGATACCGAACTGGGCGGTAATTTGATTGAATATGAAAAAGGTTGCAGTCTTCCCATCATATTTAATTGTAGGCATGGCCTAGGCCCACTTAGTAAAGTAGTCGATGACCATGATAATATGTTGATGCCACCCAGCCAAATTTGGGTTGCAATCGACAAAGTCCACCCCCCACTTGGTGAAGGGACCGACGGTAATGACTGGGTGAAGAGGGGCTTGATGCGAGCACATTTTCCAAGTGAACACCTAGCAGGGGTTACACTTCTTAAGCGCTTCAATACAATATTTAAAGATAATAGGCCAGAAATAACCGGCTCGCAAAACAATTTGGGTCATCGTAAGCCTGGATAGATGACCACCACAAGCCCCACTGTGGCAGTCATTCAGAACAGAATCAGCTTCTCTGTGAGTTAAAAAATGACGCAAGATATCGTCTATTCCTTGGTGATACAAAGTGTCATTAATGATAGTATATTTCTTAGCTTGGTATCTTATACATCATCAATCATCTCGTGAGAGATGTTGAGGGAACTTCAAGGTTTGAAGATAGAGAACAATGTCTTTGTACCAGGGGTCGGACGATGAGACAAGAAAAATGTGTTCGTTCGCAAATGAATCAACATGGATAGCGTCCTCAACTAATCGTGGAAAATAAGATATTAACTCTATGAAGACTAGGGATTTCTTGGATTTTGCAGAAGCAAAATTGAGATCAAACTCTTGTAAAATGACAATCCATTTATTATATTTTCCCCCTATGATACACCGGGTAAGGACGTATTGAAATTCATTGACATATGCAAACACGATAGTCTTGAAAAGTAATATATAATGATGCAAACGATGGACTACATGAACAACAGCCAAAGCTAGATTTTCGATGTGAGAGTAATTAAGTTCAGGACCGAGTAAAGTTCAACTAAGATAGTAGATGACATGCTCGTGGAGCTCATCATCCTCCTGAACTAGAACCATACCAATCGTATTCTCATATGCAGCGATATAAAGAAATTAATCTCTATTTTAGTCAGGTGGCTTCAACATAGGCATCGACACCAAATCTTTCTTCAAAACATCGAACGACTCCTGGGCTCGCTCATCTCAGATAAAAGGGGTGTCCTTCTTCAAAATACGCATGAAACCTTTAGTGATAGTGGCATAGTTCACTATAAACCGAAGAAGAAAGTCAGATTTCCCCTATAAACCCTGAACTTGTCTAATCATGTGCGGGGGAGGCAACCAAAGTATTGCCTCAACCTTAAGTGGATCTACCATGATCCTAGTCTTAGAAACTATAAAACCTAAAATATGACCAGACTTAACGCAAAAGATGCACTTGTGAGGGTTCAACCAGATTCTATAATAACGACATCTTTCAAAAACAAGGTGAAGGTGTATAACGTGATCCACTCTCTTGCGAGAGTGAGCAGCAAGATCATCAAGGTAAGCTTCGACTATGTGTTTAAGATCGTGAAAAGCGAAATTCATGGCACATTGAAAGGTCTCTCCGACGTTTTTAAGGTCGAAAGGCATTTTCTGGTATGCAAAAGTACCCCAAGGACAAATAAATGTCATCTTGTGTTTATCCTCGAGTTTGATTTGAGTCTGATTATATCCTAAAAATCCATCCATAAAAGAAAATACTTCGCTTCTCGCACACTCATCGAGAATCTGATCAATGAAAGGTGTGGGAAAGTTATCTTTAGGACAGGCCTTGTTCAGGTCGCAAAAATCCATACATACATGAATGGTTCCTTACTTCTTATCTATAGGAACAGGGTTGGATACCCATTCGATCAAGGGAACTGGGTAGATGAAGCCAGCATTAAGTAGCTTCTCCACCTCTACCTTAATAGCAGGGGCCTTTCGAGGGTTCACATCTCTAAG
Source organism: Picea engelmannii (assembly GCA_009831015.1). Taxonomy (NCBI): domain Eukaryota; kingdom Viridiplantae; phylum Streptophyta; class Pinopsida; order Pinales; family Pinaceae; genus Picea; species Picea engelmannii. The sequence continues at coordinate 246,728 of ML780170.1, read as the reverse complement.
ATGTTGTTGAACAAGTTTAGCATCCAGATAAGTTATAATATCATGTTCGACAATACGAGGGTCGATTCTTGGCATATCTTCATAGGACCAAGCAAATACATCTCAGAATTCCTTGAAGAGCTCGGTGTAGATCAAGATTTCTTCTAGCGAACAATTTGCACCGATATTTACATTTTCAACCTTGCCAGGGGTACGAGAGATGTCAATCGTGACGGTAGGAGAAATGATCGCCATATTTCCTTCGGCATAAATATCATGCATATCAAGCGGAACTACGGCGTGGCTGATTATCTCACTCAAAGTAGATTGAAAGTCATCTTGTTCGATTCTTTCAAGCTCTGGGAGAAAACAAGAGCGGTGATACATATCATCTCAAGGTTTGTCAGAAACATTCATGGCTTCGACGATGGCTTCGTCCGAAGAAAAAGTCCCATCGAGGAAATCATGTGAAAAAAACAACAAAGTGGCCCACACGGGCCTAGACACGAGATCCCCCTCTTCTGTCGATGAGGGAACAAAATCGGGATCGATGAAAGAGTAGAGAACAACTTGATACACAATCTCTTCTTTCGATTGTGGCATGGCCATTCTAGCATGCAACTGACCTTCATAAGACAAAGTCGGGGAAGGTAAGGTCCATAGATCACTAAAATAAGAAGTGCGAAAAGGAATGGACCTCCCTGTCGAGATGGGCCTATTGGACATGGCATAAACATGATGGCTCAGTGCTGAGAAGTCAAACGTACCCATAAGGGAGGAATACATTTTGACACCAACATTCTTAGTTGTCGGTCAAGAATTGTCGATCACAGGGATCGATGGTCCAAGAGATGCATTAGGACTAGAGAACGCAAAGGATAATCGATCAATCATCACAATCTTCCCTTCGTGAGGAAAAAAAAAGAGTACGGAATACGGACGACACGACGACGATCATAACATAATTCCAATTCTGACCTAGTAACAGGTTATAATCAAGAGGGCATAAACTACCTCTACCGTCTTCCCACCTAACTGGACCGGAAAGGCAGGGAGAATACCGTGAGGGTGGAAGGAATGATTGTCAAAGGTAGTCAACATGTTCGATGACTTGGAAAGAGTCAGAGAATCGAGAGCTTTCCAACTAACCAGGGACATCACACGCGTAGTAGCACCTTCATCATCAACCGCACGTTTGATGGTATACTTTGAGTACTCCACGTGGATTTGGAAATCCACATGGTAAGGGAAGTGAGGCTTAACATCTGTGATGTCAAAAGTGATAAATTTTGAGCCACTGGGTTCTAGAGCTCCTAAAGCATATAGTAAGGCATTCCTCTATGAAGGACATGTCTGGAGTACCTTCAAAGCCGACATCGCACAAGGGGTTTGACCCAGGTCCTAAACAATAGAGTAGTTTTGGGCAGCTCTAACATTTGGATTATGGGTAGAGCACTTAAGTACTCCTTTCGGAATACGAGGCAGTGGCTTTGGTTTCTCAATATGTAAATTCGTCTCTGGAGGAGGAGGAGGAGATTCTAAACCAGGATTAGCTTGTGAAGAGCTATAATCTCGAGATCGAGTGGCTACATTAACTTTCACATTGACCATATTGATACATAAACGGTCGCCTTCTTGTGACTGTTGGTTTTGACCCCAACCAACTGCATTTCCAGTGTTTGAGGAGCTCAAGGCTAGGTGTTGATTATGTGGGAATGAATTCGTCAGCACAGCGGGCGATTGAGCTAATAGCCTCATAGATTCTGCAAATTTTGGGCATAAATGTGTAATGTGATCATCTATGCAAAGCTTACAGTGAAACTTCATCTTACGTCTTTCTTGTTTTCCCTCTCCAACAGTACTACCCATCTTTTCATTATTAGCATTATCCTTGGGTTTATTACCATTTTTCCCACCCTTACGAGTATTATGTCCTTTCTTCTTATTCCCTCCTAGTTGTTGGTTACCATTTGGGTTGGCTGACGATTGCATAGAATGTACATCTATCAACTGAGTGGGGTTGGAAGACACAGACGAGGCTGGTCCTCCTACAGGCTGGCTTAGAGACAACTCTTTCATCTGGATTTTCACCGAGTCTGTGGACTTTACATTGGCAGAACCTACAATGCCATCGGCATGAGGTCTGGGCTTTTGTCTCGGGTCGTAAGTTGACTGCGGTGCATCTCGAAGAATGTGATATAACATCCCAGATTGAGCATATATCAATTCTAACTACTGGGCTCTAAAGGTCGTGTCTTCATCAGTGGTAACCCCAGAAGTGGAAGCGTCCTTCAAGATAGGAGGGTGCAAAGACTTAAGAAACCATTCTAAAAGAAAGTTCGAGGTTATAGGGGTCTTAATCAACCTCTTTCATCTATGACAATCCTGGATATGGTCCGAGATATGAGTGGCAGTATCCTGGGGTAAACTAGACAGCAGTTCTAGGCCAGCATCATAACGAATGAGAAATTGGAAGTGGTTAATAAATACCATCACCAACTGACTAAAAGTCCCATGTGCTCCCCTAGGTAGCTCAATATACCATTTCGCAGCAACTTCAATGAGGGTGCATTGAAATAATCTCAATCGAATAGAATCGTCATTAAGGGAATTTGATGAGCACCAAAGGTGAAAGGTAGTGACGTGATCACCAGGATCCTCTCCATTCTTAACCTTGAACTTCGAGATGTCTGAAGGAATTTTGGTGGGGATGGGGGGGCATGTAGGATTGTGTCTCATAGGTTCATTCATTAACTTAGAAAAATCTAGCAGATTAAGCGTGGCCAGAAAAGGGAGACGGGGTTGCGACATCTGGCCCCAACCTCCCAGGAAAGATTGTGCTTGTGGATTTGCAGGCCATCCAAGGTTTTGGTAAACAACATGGACATGTATGGAATTATAAGTCCCTCCTCCAGGATGATTCATATAAGGTTGGTTGGGCATCATTCCATTCATAATGTTCTGTTGAGGGTTAAATAAATTTCCCCCAGCCGGATTGGATCCGGGTTAGGGGTTTCCCAAAGTGTGAAATTGACGTCCTCCGGGTTGGAATCCGGATGATAGAGGTGGATTCGTCATGCCAAAATTATTGGTCGGAATTTGCACCGAGGAAGTAGGGTTGTAGGATGGAACTTGAGCCGAAGCTTGTCCGCCAGGTTCGTTGCTCCACCTAAAAGTAGGAGGATTGGACCCGGGGTTAAAAGTAGGAATGCCTCCCATATTAGGAGTCATTTGAGGGATCTGAGATCCACCAAATGAAAAAGGAGTGTAGGGAGGTGTACTTCCCCCAATCCCAATGCTAGCATTAGGTCCAGCCACTTGAATGGAGTTCGAAAACTGCGAAGTGAAGTTGGGCATACCATAAGAAAAGGGACTAGAATCCATAGGGATGGATTGAACATTGTATCCCAGTGAGTGGCCAGGAGACCCAAAGGGGTTTGAGCCAATAGATTGAGCATTTACTATAGGCCGAGCTATAGTAATGATAGGTGACTCTGGCACTACAACCATGGAGGTTGCAGAAGTCGAAGGGGTGCCATTAACTATAGTGAGTATGGGAGTCGAAGGGATCCCATAATTTTGAAGACTAGGTTCAGTACTCATCCTTGTAGAATCACAAGTCTGAATGGTGGGTGTGTGTGTACCATGTATAATAAATCTATGCCTTTTAGAAGGCAGGGTTACAAAATCCAGTGGTAACTGTAACAAGCGACGGGACCAGCAGGGAGGCTAGTCTGACTCCACGATGACTTAAGACTCTAAAGATAAAAAATATATCATAAGGTCAACTAGTAATCAAAGAGCACACCAAAAGTCAAACGGCCAATATGCATGCAAATGGGGTAAAGTGGTTGAGTGCCCTCCCTCCCTAAAGAAGGTATGTCTAGCCCAAGAGGGGCCTGAGACTCCCTGCTAAAGATCAGAGGTAACAAAATCAGTTATAAGGGCCCTCATGGTCTTAACAACCAGTCGTTCAGATCCCCTCAGAGAGGTAATCCTCCATAAATGTTGTGTGTTTTTTGACCTATTAGCACTAGAAGTTTCTCTTGGACTACTCTAGTGCAAGCCTAGCACATCATAAATAAAAATGTTTGATTGGATAATTTGGGTTTTTAGGTTTTGTGAGTGGGGTAGGGAAGGTAGTCCATTGGGCATGGAGTCAAATGATCATGCAAATAATAAGAGTGTTTGGCAATGGAAATCAGTGGAACAAAGGCGAGGTAGAAACTTTTTACAGAGAGAAGGATTCATAAGTGTATGACAACATAATAGAGAGAAAACATATCAAAATACAAAGAGCACTTAGCAAAGAGTGAGTTCCTTGTATAAATCAATGGAAAGAGACTGTTGGGATAGACCATCTAACAAAGGATGAGTTCTAGGCCTTCAATTCTCTGCAAGAAACAATCTATAACCAGTCCTGCAACAGAGCATCTAACAAAAAGGATGAATTCCATTCCAAAAATAGTTACAAATTGAGAAGGAATGATAATAATTTCATATGAAATGGTATTGAAACTAAGCAATAGACAAACTCTATAAACAACATCACAAGAATCTGTGATCTAGAAAAATCATGCCTCTGCACTGTTTTATTAAACTAAAAATGAAAGCTACAGCCAAACAGATCACTACTCTTGTGCTTCACCCCCCTTGTCTATAGCCCCTTACATGTACATATATAGAGAGAGATTCCCTCAACCCTCAAGACTCGAGTCATCAATCTTTGTCTCTAAAAATAGAAGAATCGTTACAAGGACTGACACATGTAAACACTAACTAATTCCTAGGAACTAGTTAAATAGAAAACATTGTAAGTAGAAAGATGTTGCTCGAATCGTCTCGAGTACCGAAGATGATACTTGAAAACTGGAAAACTCTGCCACCTGTTAATGCCCTATGTAACCGATCTTTTGGTAGTGCCCAAAAATTATGTAGCACACCACTGATTTCGTACCACCCAGATCTTCATGATGAACCACTTGTCTTTCATGGTTTTGCATTGCATTGGTTGCCTGTGTTGTGTTAGATTCTGTATCTTCGAGAGACAAATCACCTATTTCTAAAATGGGACATTCCTCATGCTGATTTGTATTGGCTCTGATCTTTCAAAACATCAAGCCTCTGCAGTGATTTGCAATACGAAACTGTCTGAGCATGTCCCAAGGCATGATGGTTGCACTTTGGCACTGAACATTAACCCCTATTGTGTTTCTTGCAGGTGTTTGTTTCAAAATTTTATCCCAAGTGCTCGATAATTGGATTTAATATAGATCAAGTCCCGTTCATGAAAATTTCATTAAGAATGGGGTTTCCATCCTCTAGCACTTTCCCGTTCACCTGGGACCTCTGTCTCCAGTCAGGTGAGTCCCCTGAATTGTCATTCATGGGATTTATTATGCTCTTCTTTAGTTCTGTTGTCTTTGTCTCTACCATTTATATCCAATAAGGGTACTAAACCACCAGGACCTAAACGTTCTGTTACTTCTTCAGACAGTTGCTGATCCACAAAGTAGACCACCAAATTCATGATATACCAGGTAACAACAACATCCATTGTGTAGTATTTACGAGAAGATATAATCAAAAGGATTAAAATAATAGCCACCAACCAAGCTATCTATTTAATCCACCTTTTGTTCCATACTTCTGATACGTTAGTACAAAAACCAATGTGAAGATCATATGTGCTGAAAAAATCAAGTCTCCACAACCATAGATCACTCCACGTGGAAAATTAATCAACAGTACTTCAAGTATACCAACGGGATGAGGAAGACAAGCAATTTTAGACCCCTCATGACAGTGATAATTAGGACCAGGCAGTAATATATTCCTTATCCTGCCCAAGTTCTGGAAGAAGAATAAATCCAACATCTTGAAGAGTGTCCCTAAGACGATGTAAATAATGAACTCGTCGAGCAGCTAATCCCTAGACTATTTGAAAAAATCCTGGCACTTGTTGTATAATGGTAAACATAAAACATCGATGCCTGAAACTGGTAGCTGACAACAACTCGACACCTGCAATCACTCAGCACCAACAACTCATTTGTCTTCTTGGCATGTTGGTGAAACGAGACCCTCAATATTTGCAAAGTTGGCACCTGTATCATCGATCTGGCACATGTCTCTGTGTTTTGTTTATTAGCTGAGTATAATCCTACATGTATCAGGATTTAGAAGCTTATCAACTTGATATGCGCCCATGCCCATGACATATAATCGATGAGGCGAGAGAAGTATGGAGTTTGGCTCTTGTGCTTTGGTGATTTGTGGCTTGACTCATGGTTTGGCTCATAGCTTGACTCTTGGACTGGCTTTGTGTGTCGACTTGTGAATTGGTCCTGTGGGTTCTTCCAAATTTTGAATAAAGTCATAAGACCCGAGAGGCCTGTAGACTTAAGCATATGCAATTGATATATGGTATTAGCATAGGATTAGAAGAACACACCCCTTTTTTTTATTTGGTAAAAATTACAATTGCAAATCTAAAAAGACAAAAACTAGGGTTTTAGAAAAATGATAATAATTATTGTGTTTTTTGGAATGCAGGTTAAGAAGGCATAACCAAAGGATTTATGGGGAAAATGACCCATTAAATCTATCAAGACTTGATAGGAAATTTAGAGGTCAAGATATTAGCAAACACTCAAAGGGGTTGATAATTTCAACATAAATATGTTGAAAACGCTCTCAAAATGTACTAGAAAAATTGACTGCTAACACGACCCTTATCTGACCCAGGGTACCTACAGAATAACCTCTTCAAGTAACCTATGAGACACCTAAGTCAAGCAACTAATAAACCATGTATAATCGATGCACAGGCAAGCAGTTGTAAGTCAGGTCCACCGTATGGGCAGGGTAGCAAAGCCCGAAACCTTGAAAGCACTGCATCTCACGGAGGTAAGGGAACTAACGAGATACCCATATATGAATATATCCCCAAAAATATCTTTGACGCTAGGAAGGTATCGGGGGGATATCCCTTCAACAAACTTTGTGCGACCTCAGGATTAACTTTAGTGTGAGTGGAGCCTCCTGATCTTACCAATTATACAATGGATTTCTCCACTCCCTGACTCATACACATATGTTGATTTAATTTCCTTGGAGATGTTTACTCACACAATCCTATTCCAAGGCACTAAATCCTAGGCTAGTTTATGCACCCTAGCAAATAAAATTGTGACTAGTAAATTTTAAATTATAGCATTGATTTGATGGTCATGATTACTCAAAAAGGTATGGTAGTGAAACTCACAGTGTTATGACTTTGCAAGAAAAGTAAATATGAAAATAATGCAAAGTCCTAACTTTAAATTTCAATGAATGATATGCTTCTAAAAATGATGCAATTTTCAAATTCAACTCTGGAATTTAGAAGTAAAAATGAAATCTTTCACTATATGTACTAAGCTAATGATAAAAACTCAAAAAACAAAAATGCCAAGCAATGCAAAATGCCTATATTTTTTTTTGTATTCTCAATAAATCAAAACTTAAAATGGATGGATTGAAAAGTAACTTGATATATATCCCTAATGTGTATAAAAAAGAGATAACTCAATCAGGATACCAAGCAACAAAACACCCATCCAAACATACAAGGACAATAAAAATGAAAAGATGAAGAGAAAGAATTCGCCCAGAAATTCAACCAAAAGAGGGTTTCTTGTCATCCCACAATGATCCGAATTTTATGAGAAGAACGAAATGAATACAGATTATTAACAGGTGCTTAACACAAAATAACAGATATACAGTAAAACTGGTTTTCTATTCAATAACAAAATAAGCTGAAACTGTAAAATGCAGCGGAAACAAGCTTGCTGGAATGGTGGCGGCTTATCTCTGAGAAGAGATGTGACGGCAGTGCCCATTTTCAAGAAGTAGGTTAAAATGAGGATCTGAAGGCCTTTTTACAATAAGAAATAATTCCAAAAACCCTAGACATCCAAAAACCTAACCCTAGGAGATGAAGCGCTAAAAGTCATGTGGGCCTCGATTGGGTAAGTTAGTACATCAACTTCCCGAGGTTGTAACTTTTGCATATGATCTTTGTTTTAGGCGTATGATAGCCCGTTGGAAAGGTGTCGTCGAGGAGATAAATTTTGGGGGCTCAATCATGCCTTCAATTATCATTGAGGAGCTCAAACCCAAAAAACCTTCATTTAGGCCCTCAAAATGGCCCCTGAAGTTAAAACTGCTAAAAATAGTAAATTGCCAAAATTGTCAGAAAAATGTTTTGAGCCAGTTGGAAAAGGTGGGTGGCCACCGACATCCATCTGGATCAATCCTCCCTCCTTAGGAAGCAATGGTCTCCAGTGCGTTGAGGTCCCCCATCAGATGAGGAAAATTCTGCTGAATTTGGCCCCGGGTGAGCCACTTGCCTTGGTGCAGGAGTTGTCCTGCTTTGATGACTCAATAAAGTTGGATCCTATGTTGTCAAGTGCCCTTGATTTGTCTGTCCACAATCTGATCATTGGATGCATGTTGTATGCAGTCGGGGTTGAGCTCTGTTGGTGTCAATTGTTCTACTACTTCTGAGGTGTCCAATAATGGTGGGAAATAAGGGTGAAGGAGATCCATGTTGAACACTGGGTACAGGCTAGGGAAAGGAGGAATGTTGAGCTCAAAAGAATTATCCTCCACGGCCTTGGTGATAGTGTATGACCCATAAAGGAGTGGTCAAAGCTTCCTATGGGGTCCTGTAAGGCGTTCTTTCTGCAAGTGCAACCAAACTTTGTTTCCCACCTGAAACTTATGTGGCACCCGATGTTGATCATGGCGTTGTTTGTACTTTTCATTGGACTTCTTTTGGATATCCTAAACCTTTTGGTGGATGTACTGGATCCTCTCAATGAACCGGGTGGCTTTGTCAGCTTCAGTTGGAGTAGGATATGAGTCAGTCGAGGTGACTGCATGGGGAAGTGCAACATCTATGGGACCCAATGGTTCGAATCCCAACCCCACTTGAAAGGGGATGTGGTCAGTTGAGCTATGCAGGGCTCAGTTGTAGCTATGTTGGACATAGGGAAGGCTCTCATCCCATGTGTGAGGGTGCTTTGAATTATACATGTGAAGGATATGTACAATCATTAGATTTACAACCTCGGTTTGGCCATCTTTCTGGGGGTGGAAGGCCATGGATTTGGTGAGCTTGGTGTCCATCAATTACCAGAGGCTCGATAAGAATGTGCTGAGAAATTGACTATCCCGATCTGAGACAATGGTTTGTGGGATTCCAAAATGTACCCAGACTCGTTCAAAGAAGATCTTGGCAGTGGCCTCTGTTGTGATGCTCTTCTTGCAGGCAACCAGGATCGACATCTTAGAAAAGCGATCAACAACCACAAAAACACAGTCATTTCCCCACTTGGTGGATGTTAGACCCAGCATGTAGTCCATTGAGATGGATTCCCATGTCCTGTCAGGAGTAGGAATAGGGGTGTACAGGCCATGTTTCTTCGTGGTCGGTTTGGCAATAGCATAGGCAGTGTAGGACCTGATATACTTGTTGACCTCCTGTCGAAGTTTTGGCCAGTAGAAATGTCTTTGTAGCATCGCCACTGTCTTTTTGATGCCAAAGTGTCCTGCCACCCGACTATAGTGGGATTCCCAGATCAACTTCACTCGCTCACTTGATGGAACACAGATATGGCCCAGACAACACAACAACCTGTCCTGAAGATGGAAATTATCGACAACTGTGTTTGCACCCAACATTTGGTAGGTGGGGGCGAAGTCAGGCTCTGTCTCATAGAGTTGGGGCCATCCAGATGTCTCATGGTCGCAAGTGTCTAGCACCGTGGTGAGTGCTACGACTGGCGGTCTGCTGAGGCAATCAGCGACGCGATTGGTGCTTCATGTTTTATACTTGATTTTGAGGTGGAATTGCTGCAAGTATGTGGACCACTTTTGATGGTGGTCATTCTGCAGATTTCCATGTGTCTGCATGAACTGTAGTGGCTTATGATTAGTGTGGATGAATGTCTCCTTCCCAAGAATGTAATGTCTCCACTGGCGGCATGCTTGCACAATGGAGTACATTTCTTTGTCGTAAATAGGGTACTTACAGATAGTATCTGACAGTGTTTCACTATGATAGACCACGGGGTGGCCATGCTGAGTGAGAACGGTGCCCACAGCATAGTCTAAAGCATATGTCTCGATCTCAAAGGGATGTTGCAGGTCTGGTAGTGAAAGTACTAGGGCTGAGCACAAGCACTGCTTCAAATCATCGAATGTTTGTTGTTGGGACTAACCCCATGAAAATTTTGCCTTACCACCACCCCTATTTATTTGGCAGAGGGCCCATGAAATATGGGAGAATACCAACATGAACCTACGGTATAAATTGGCAAGGCCCAAGAAGCTCCAAAACTCAGTGAGTGTTGTTGGGGTTGGCCAGTCACGGATGACTTGGATCTTGGCTAGATCCACATGTACACCATGCTGATCAATGATGTAGCCCAGGTAATGGACCCTGTCCATGACGAAGGAGCATTTTTCCAAGTTGGTGTATAGCTTGTGCTGCCGTAGTGTGTGTAGAACCTACTGAATATGCTGCAAGTGTTCGGCCCAAGTCTTGCTGTAAATTAGAATGTCATCCAGATACACCACTACAAAAGTATTGGTGAATGGTCGCAGGATATCATCCATCATCCTCATGAAAGTGGTTGGAGCATTCGTCAAACCAAAGGGCATGACCAACCGTTCAAAAAGGCCTTCCTTTGACTTGAAGGCGGTCTTCCATACATCTGTCTGTTCTATCAGGACCCGGTGGTAGCCAGACTGTTATGAACATAAACTATACATAAATAGATATTCATAACATAATACTAGTTAATAAATAATAATTATTAATAATGAAGGGTCATGTCTCAAAGGACATGACTATTGGTAAAGGGCACCCCTGCGTGGGTATATAAGCAGGCCCTCATTTCTCAATTGTAATCATCTCATATATTATCTTATTATTCATTTTTATTACATATATATTTGTCCATATGGATTTGGTTACTATATTCCAGATATTTTGGGAATAATCTTGTGTGAGGGAACTTTGTTCGTCTCATTTGGTATCAGAGCTGCGTTTTTCTGATCCTGGCCTTTGGCCACCCTCTTTATCAGATCTTGTCTGATCCGGCGTTTAGCCAAACCCATCGTTTCAGAGTTTCTCTGATTATCTTGGTCCTTAATCATAATTCGGCGTTTAGCCACACACAAATTTTTTAGAGTTTCTCTAAATCTGGTCCTTGACCACACCGGCCTTTGGCCATTAAAAAAACAAAACAAAACAAAACAAATTTCCTTGAAAAAATAATATTTCCACTGAAATAAAAACAATTTCAGAAATTTTGCGAAAAAATTACTCCACTGCAAAGGAAATACTCAAGAAGAATTTTAAGAATGTTAGAGCTATAAGACCACGAAATTGGAAGCTCCAAAACGATTTTTGTGGAAATACTCTCTTATGTATATATATATATATATATATATATATATATATATATATATATATATATATATATATATATATATATATATATAT